>NQII01005860.1:95745-114156 GCA_002778355.1 Clitarchus hookeri | reverse complement strand
GTACGTCCGTTGAAGTGGTTACGCAATGCGCACCCGAATGATGCGTGATTCCGTACAGAAAATGTTAAAACAGTTGCTGGAAATGCATCCACCAACAGTCACGCATGCTTGGCGACCTCTACATATGGCGTGATTGGCTGACAATGGTGGCGTGCGTGAAATACCCGGCGTATTTGAATTTGTTCGCCAATCATTACACCGACGCTACCAAGCTTGCATTACTGTCGGTGGTAGCAATTTTGAGCTATTATTATAAACATTGCTGTAAAAAGGAATTTAGCGGCGACGTTGTAAATAAACAATGTGTTGCATTTCATGTGTTATTTTCGTGTTTGTGCCTCAACGCGTCACTTCCGCCCATATGTTCCTTTACAATAATTGTTTGTTTTAGTGAGCTCTACCACCCCTCAATGCTTGTCCCATCCTGTATATATATGTTACAGTTTAGCGCTGGGGCACTTTATTTTATTTTTTACCGCACAATTAATTTTACTAGGGAAAAACACTTAATTCAGCGATTATTTTATTGCCAGAGCAGGACTCAAGATTAACGTAAGTGATCTTTTTCATACCTGTCGTCTACCTTAATTCAGTCCCAGAAGTCCTGGGATATTGTAAGATCCTCTGCCGTATAATGACTTATAAACCGCACACACGCTCAGTAACTTTTGACTATTTAAAGGCGCTTATGCTAAACAGAGGTTTTGACAACACAGATTTTTAAGTTTCACATATTCATAAGCGATTTACAAACATTAATTCGCCGCGTTTGGTTTTCGTTATA
This sequence comes from Clitarchus hookeri, assembly GCA_002778355.1. Lineage (NCBI taxonomy): Eukaryota > Metazoa > Arthropoda > Insecta > Phasmatodea > Phasmatidae > Clitarchus > Clitarchus hookeri. The sequence goes on along the minus strand of NQII01005860.1, from coordinate 113,372 downwards.
TTGAAATAGTTTTGATTTACGTTGGAGCACTTTCCTCGACTAAGGTGTTGTGCAACTAGCATATAGTTGATTACGGTAAATAATTTTCTCTACAAAAGTACACCGGCCCACGATTTCAAAGGCACGTGAGTTCGACAGATTTTTTTTTTTTGGCAAACATCTTTCATTGTTAAAAAAACCCACGTTCCCTCTCGATTTATTTCAACGATTTATTTTAACCGACTGTACCTGTACCTGCCCTGATTTGCATCAAGCAGGACATTCGCTGCCTTGCCCTCGACTTTCACAGCCCCGACAATGCTATCTCAGCACAGCGGTATCGGCAGCGCAAATCTTCCGCGGATTGTTTTCGAACGCACTCGGCTGTCCGGAGTTCAAGGGCAGCGCGTCGTGGGGCAATGGTTAACTCCGCGCTCTTTCACTTTTCGTTTTAAAATACACGAGACTGAAGGCTACCGCTGTTGCCATAGGTGACACTTCTACTCTCGTTGTTTTAGCGTATCGGCTTGTACAGTCTGGTCCGCGGTATCTTAAAAACTTTTGAAATCGAGCGTTTGAAAAAATCACCCTGCGTACGACGTGTTGCAAGATTTGATTGATGAGCACTCGAGAGAGAAGGATAATGATGGACACTCGTCATGTGTGAACTTACCGCCTCGCCATCTTGGTATTCACTGCTCCCCCTGGGGATGCCGCCGGACTACTTGCGAGAAGCTTCGGGAACGGGTCTTGCATCTGACTGGCTGCTGCGTCCGGCTGGCGAGAAAGCTAACAGGCGCTGTGTGGAGGAACGGCGTCCCAACATGTTGCTGGCTATAGTCTATTCGCGGTATCATCACACTTTTCAAATCAAACCTTTGAAAAAATTACCCTATGTACGACGTATTTGGTTTCTTCCTAGGTATACCATAGGTAGTGACTTTTCACGTAAAAATCGGAGCACACAGTAGACTTCAATAATAAATACACACCTCAGCTGTCGTTATACCTCCATTGGTTGCTGGTGCCGTGTCCGTCTTCGACCAAGTCACTCAGGACTAAGTAACTCCGACACCGAACCTTCGTGATTCGTACGCAAACGGCTAACACGTGCCAGAACATATTTTAGCCAATCAAAGAAGCTGGACGACCCTACAGTGCTTTGGACTGTATCTTGTCTCGAAATCTTTTCGCGAAATATCACTGCCTCTGACCATAGGTATATCACAAGCGTTTTATGCTTCTGTTACCATAAAAGTGCATTATTTTTCGGTTAAATTGAACTTTTAATTATATTTTATCTGAAAATTATAGTATTTCGTTTATAATTAAATAATAACAAAAATCGGGAGGAAATGTTTGTGTCGGTGATGCCTTGTAAGGAATAGTTCTCGCGAGAAATATTATTAAACAGAGATCCCGCGAATGTGGTGCGTCGTCCCTTAGGCGCAGTTTCCTAGACTTGATTAAACTTGGCTTGCCCGAGGTGGAGGGATAGTATGAAAGTGGAACTTCACAGGGCTTCAGAAAGGCTGGAAGTGACCGAGAATGGACCGCAGTGACGCCATGTTGGTGGCCTGTGCAGCTGTAGTTCGTGGAATAAGCGTCTATGTCACCTCCGTATTTGACAAGTGTTGTGCGTCGTGGCTGCGACAGAGGGTGGATTCTAGCTATAGTCCGTCCACGGTTACTTCCAACTTTTCTGAAGCCCTGCTAGAGATCTACTTCCAGGATATTCCTCCACCCAGTGCAAGCAAAGCTTCGCTGAGTATTGAAAGTTACACCGAAGCAACAACGCACCAGATTCGTGCGCACTCGGTGTAATATTATTTTGCATATTACCAAATTCTTTACTAGGCGTTACGAACACATATATTTTCTCCCTGTTTTTATTCACATTAATTATAAGTTAAATATTGTAAATACAATAGTAGTATATAAATGGTGGTGTCCCAGAACCGCCATTTATATACTACTTACAATATAAATAAACGTTAAATTTTTAACTGAANATATAAATGGTGGTGTCCCAGAACCGCCATTTATATACTACTTACAATATAAATAAACGTTAAATTTTTAACTGAAATAAGGTACTTTTACGTTAACACAAGTATAAAACGCTTGTGACACTCATCATATTCAGGAAACAACCAAACACGTCATACATGGAGTGTTTTTTTTCGAAGGTTTGAATAAAAAGTGCAAAGAAACCGCGAACATGCTATAGCACTCACTCTCGGCGCAAGAACTCCCACTCGTGTTGGCCCCCGCCTTGGGCGAGAAACGACACCTGGCTGTCCTTTATTTATAACTACATCCTGTTCCTTACGCCGTCGGCCCCGTTCTGCCAGGATGACAGAACCCAGCTGTCTCGGCGTCGTCTGCGAAGGTCGTCTTGGTATTCGGGACCTTCTTAATTGCTTTCTACCCTATACGCTATCCGCAAGTTAATTGGGCCCACTTAAAATTAACATCTGAAAAGTGTCTTTGCCCCTACCTGCGTATAGTTTAAAGAGCACACTGACTTCGCATGCACCCAGTAAGTTGGTAACGACGGAGCGAAAGTAGTTCCATGTCTTAGTGTTCAATTGAAAGTGTTCGGTAAACATTTGTGAATACTAGAATTATTCATTTTGCTTTCTGTTTTTTTTATGCGTATGAGTGTAAGAAATAGCAAATTTGTAAAATATCAACTTTGATAAATATTTCAGTTTCGTTTGTCCTGCGCTTGAATAAAGTGAGGACTATGGAAATGTTAATTTTACGTATGGCGGAAGAATACACAACATCCACACAAGTAGATCTTATGCAAGACTTTCGAAAGTGNAAATGTTAATTTTACGTATGGCGGAAGAATACACAACATCCACACAAGTAGATCTTATGCAAGACTTTCGAAAGTGCCCAGTTTACCGTGAACGGCTTATATTCTGTTACACGCCCTTAATTTAGAACCGATGCGAACAAACAGCGCTACGTCATTTCTACCGGCAGCTGTCGGAACTATACGTTGACATTTTGCCGCATGTATCATCTCTAATAATAGACCTCGCAGAATCAGCAAGATTATAAAAGATGCCTGTTTACAATTCTAGTCCATTCCAATAGGTTCTCGACGTCGAGGCTAGAATCATTTTTTTTTTCCTCCATGGTAAGTTTTCTGCCGTATTTACGATAATTTTGTTCATGGCGTTGTCTGACGCCGCGTTCGTTATGAGGTCGTGGGATCCAAAATAAATCATATTGTGATGATCTTACTTTTGCTAACTAAGAATACTCGGGGAAGAAACGCCAGACATTTCAACTTTAAGCAAAGCTACTCGCTTCAAAGGCAACGTCGAATAGTGATTACAGTCCACAGATAAATGTCTTTAGTTGTGCCATTGCTATTAATATAATATACTGTTAAGCTATTAAAGTAACTACAATATTAACGAATTTTGTTACAATGTTACATCCTTACTGTACTGTCAACATTGAGGTGGTGTTTACGTTGCGGCAAAACAAATCTGTGTTGAATTAATGTTAACACTTGTGTTAAAAAAATTGTCTTGTATTTCCTTCGCTTTGAAACAACATTCAGATGTAAAATAAATCAAGTACAATTATGTTGTCACAAAGAGAATTATTACCAACGAAGGGGGAAAAAAAAAAAACAACTGCTGGTAGGGGACTCGAACCCTCGCGTTAAGTGCTCGACATCCTTCACTTCCCGAATCCTAACATTTGCTCTTCTTCAACAAATCTAATTGTGTGTCATGTTGTGGGTATTGAGAACAACATAAACTGCAGCACTCTTTTGTTGTGTGGAAATACTTTATACTCTAGAAGTATATGCGTATTAGGCGCGGGTGAACTGCTTTACAAAGATGGAGAGCTCGTCAAAGCTACATTTAGTTCTCATACTAAGCTTTAAGATCTAAATATAGTAGTTCCATTTTACGAGGTTATCGCTGTTCCCTAAGTATTCGCCATTTTACAACGTCAAGTCAGCGTAAACTTGTATTTGTTGGACATTACTTTAATGTCGCAGTAACACAAAATATTTTGTTCTCCCAGTTATTTTTACCGTAACGCGACATTTAGTTGCTACAACATTACGTCACCAGTATATTTGCATTATACATAGTTCTAAATGCCTTTGTAAATGCTTAACATTATTAACTGTTCACAACATTATTAATTTTACTACACATAAACGTTTAAAAAAAATGCCTTGTAACATTTTTGTTTGCAAGTAATTTGTAGTAATTTTTTTTTGTTGCAAGAACATAAGACTTTTGTTTAGTGCATTCAAGTTACTTACAGTTTTCCTGAAGCCCCACTAAAGTCCTGCTTTCAGGCTAGTCTTCCGCCTCATACTAGCAAAGCTTAACTAATGCTGTGTCTCAATTACCTTCAAGTGTATGCATGTCATACTACGCCCCGCCTGTGACGTCACTAAGTATATACTGGTGTCATCCCAATTCCTAGTACAGTGCACACAGCTTCTGTACTCGCCAAATACACAAAGTTGCTTACCTGCTGGGTGAATTTGCGTACTTACGGCGCACAGTGGAGTATTTGTGGCGAAATCCTGGCCGAAAATATTTTTCAGGTTTTTAAAATTTAAAACCACATTTGTTTATATCATTTTTAATGTACTTAATTAATTTTATATATACACACCATTATGTGAACGCATTTACAAAAAATTTATAAATTATGCTAATTATATAAACATTACAATTTAAATTATTCATATAAATCAATGTATAAAATATATTTATTATTTCCATTTAGTATTTAATCTGATTCTTCAGAACTCTGATCATCGTCTTCTTCCCCTAATTCGTCTTCTTCATCTCTCTCTCTCTTCTTGGTTTTTATCAGAAGGACCACCATCAGACGACTCTGGAAGAAGAAGTTGTAGTGTCGCGCTAATGTATGGCTTGCTCTTTTTCCTTGGCGTTTGTCTAGAGCGGCTCATAAAATGGTCGCTGATTAAGAGAAGCCTGTTCATGACATTTCTGTTGCAAACTTCTCTATTGAACTTTCTGGTGTACTTTGTACGGTGCAACCTAAAATGTTTGTTTCTGGCCTCGGCAGCTTCTTCTGATAGCTGGTCAATAGGTACAATCGCATGCTTAATTACATTTGCCCCATGAACCAAAACTTTGTGCACTGTTGGGGTCATGGGGTGCCAATTTTAAAGGTTCACATACAGTCTGGCTGTTTCATCAGCATATGTTTGGAACTTTTTTTTCATCTATGTGATTCCCACTTGTTATGGCTTCCAATATTACACTGAACCTTTTAATCAGTTCCTGATTTACTCCTGTGATTCGAGAGGAAGTTTTTGGATCGGAAAAAAACTATCTAGCTGTGTTCCCATCATTTGATGTTCCAAAGCCTTGCTTAGGAACATCAACAAGAAGTCCCAGTTCGTCTTTGAACTTCCTTTGCATGGTCTTATTAGTCTCAACTACAATTTGTTTTTCTTCTTCACTTCTCGCCTNTAAAAGATGCCTGTTTACAATTCTAGTCCATTCCAATAGGTTCTCGACGTCGAGGCTAGAATCATTTTTTTTTTCCCTCCATGGTAAGTTTTCTGCCGTATTTACGATAATTTTGTTCATGGCGTTGTCTGACGCCGCGTTCGTTATGAGNCCCTCCATGGTAAGTTTTCTGCCGTATTTACGATAATTTTGTTCATGGCGTTGTCTGACGCCGCGTTCGTTATGAGGTCGTGGGATCCAAAATAAATCATATTGTGATGATCTTACTTTTGCTAACTAAGAATACTCGGGGAAGAAACGCCAGACATTTCAACTTTAAGCAAAGCTACTCGCTTCAAAGGCAACGTCGAATAGTGATTACAGTCCACAGATAAATGTCTTTAGTTGTGCCATTGCTATTAATATAATATACNTAGTTGTGCCATTGCTATTAATATAATATACTGTTAAGCTATTAAAGTAACTACAATATTAACGAATTTTGTTACAATGTTACATCCTTACTGTACTGTCAACATTAAGGTGGTGTTTACGTTGCGGCAAAACAAATCTGTGTTGAATTAATGTTAACACTTGTGTTGAAAAAAAATTGTCTTGTATTTCCTTCGCTTTGAAACAACATTCAGATGTAAAATAAATCAAGTACAATTATGTTGTCACAAAGAGAATTATTACCAACGAAGGGGAAAAAAAAACATCTGCTGGTAGGGGACTCGAACCCTCGCGTTAAGTGCTCGACATCCTTCACTTCCCGAATCCTAACATTTGCTCTTCTTCAACAAATCTAATTGTGTGTCATGTTGTGGGTATGCAGAACAACATAAACTGCAGCACTCTTTCGTTGTGTGGAAATACTTTATACTCTTAGAAGTATGTGCATATTAGGCACGGGTAAACTGCTTTACAAAGATGGAGAGCTCGTCAAAGCTACATTTAGTTCTCATACTAAGCTTTAAGATCTAAATATAGTAGTTCCATTTTACGAGGTTATCGCTGTTCCCTAAGTATTCGCCATTTTACAACGTCAAGTCAGCGTAAACTTGTGTTTGTTGGACATTACTTTAATGTCGCAGTAACACAAAATATTTTGTTCTCCCAGTTATTTTTACCGTAACGCGACATTTAGTTGCTACAACATTACGTCACCAGTATATTTGCATTATACATAGTTCAAAAACCCTTTTTAAATGTTTAACATTATTAACTGTTCACAACATTATTAATTTTACTACACATAAACGTTTAAAAAAAATGCCTTTTAATATTTTTATTGCAAGTAATTTGTAGTAATTTTTTTTTGTTGCAAGAACATAAGACTTTTGTTTAGTGCATTCAAGTTACTTACAGTTTTCCTGAAGCCCCACTAAAGTCCTGCTTTCAGGCCAGTCTTCCACCTCGTACTAACAAAGCTTAACTAATGCTGTGTCTCAAATACCTTCAAGTGTATGCATGTCCATACTACGCCCCGCCTGTGACGTCACTAAGTATATACTGGTGTCATCCCAATTCATAGTACAGTGCACACAGCTTCTGTACTTACCAAATACACTAAGTTGCTTACCTGCTGGGTGAATTTGCGTACTTACGGCGCACAGTGGAGTATTTGTGGCGAAATCCTGGCCGAAAATATTTTTCAGGTTTTTTTAATTTGAAACCACATTTGTTTATATAATTTTTTAATGTACTTAATTAATGTTATATATACACGCCCTTATGTGAACGTATTTACAAAAAAAAATATAAATTATGCTAATTATATAAACATTACAATTTAAATTATTCATATAAATCAATGTATAAAATATATTTATTATTTACATTTAGTATTTAATCTGATTCTTCAGAACTCTGATCATCGTCTTCTTCCCCTAATTCGTCTTCTTCATCTCTCTCTCTCTCTTCTTGGTTTTTATCAGAAGGACCACCATCAGACGACTCTGGAAGAAGAAGTTGTAGTGTCGCGCTAATGTATGGCTTGCTCTTTTTCCTTGGCGTTTGTCTAGAGCAGCTCATAAAATGGCCGCTGCTTAAGAGAAGCCTGTTCATGACATCTCTGTTGCAAACTTCTCTATTGAACTTTCTGGAGTACTTTGTACGGTGCAACCTAAAATGTTTGTTTCTGGCCTCGGCAGCTTCTTCTGATAACTGGCCAATAGGTGCAATCACATGCTTAATTACATTTGCCCCATGAACCAAAACTTTGTGCACTGTTGGGGTCATGGGGTGCCAATTTTAAAGGTTCACATACAGTCTGGCTGTTTCATCAGCATATGTTTGGAACTTTTTTTTCATCTATGTGATTCCCACTTGTTATGGCTTCCAATATTACACTGAACCTTTTAATCAGTTCCTGATTTACTCCTGTGATTCGAGAGGAAGTTTTTGGATCGGAAAAAAACTATCTAGCTGTGTTCCCATCATTTGATGTTCCAAAGCCTTGCTTAGGAGCATCAACAAGAAGTCCCTGTTCGTCTTTGAACTTCCTTTGCATGGTCTTATTAGTCTCAACTACAATTTGTTTTTCTTCTTCACTTCTCGCCTGCCACTTTTGATTTGGGATTCTGCATGACAAGTGAAGTAGTGGCTCAAAGAATCGTATGCGTGCGTGCAAAGTTGACAGACCAAACTGCAAAGTTTCAGGGTTTTCTGGTAAACTCTTATCTCATTTGTTAAAGTCTTTTGATGTAAGTCCACAAATGTAACGCCCCATTGTTGATGTTGTCCCTGCTGCAGCATTGCAGACTTTTCCGTCAACCATTGTCAGTAACAAAGTGTGTTTAATCTTTAGTGCTCCNTTGTCCCTGCTGCAGCATTGCAGACTTTTCCGTCAACCATTGTCAGTAACAAAGTGTGTTTAATCTTTAGTGCTCCACCATCAGTTGGCACTTCTGATTTGTTCAACATGTTTATTTGACTCTCAACGTACTGAATTTCTTCGTTTGTAATATCTGTTGTTTCGTGGCACAAAGTGGATGCGGATTGGTCTGCAGAATATTGTGGAGGAGGGGGTTGGGTTTTGCCATATGGTTTTCTTTTTTTTTTTNAGTGGATGCGGATTGGTCTGCAGAATATTGTGGAGGAGGGGGTTGGGTTTTGCCATATGGTTTTCTTTTTTTTTTTACTTACATTAGTAATTAGTTTTAGAGGTACAAAGGAGCTCTGAAAAATATTGGCATCACTATCANGTTACTCATAAATTCTACGATACCGTAAGTCTGTATTTTAGAGTCCGTTAGTCCTTTACAACCAGTAATCCTGAGAGAAGTTTCATTACGAAGACTATGCTATTGAAGGCAAGAACCTAGGTTAGAGAATGCCATTTTCAAAATGAATAAATGATGATTATTTAACTTTCATTATATTGCGTGATACAAAAAACATTAAAGTACCCACGGATCGAAAGGGAAGATATATATATATATATATATATATATATTTTAACGTCGATTGTCTTCCTTGTTGCTGTAGAATTCCTGCATATCTTCCTTGCGTTTTAGAGATAGTCGCCTCTCAGAACGGTTGGTCTGACGAGTACCGAGTTACTACCTCGCGTCTGATTATTTCCCGCACTTCTGTCCAATATATCTAATACTACAATCGCCTGAACGTTTGCAAATACACAAATATCGTGAATCGAGCGCGCCAATGACTCACTTCACTGGCGTTACACATCCTTTCGAGTCCCAGTTGATTTCAGTGACTCCAGTAGTGTTGCTAGCCTCGCACAGGGCGCTGCAGATGCTCTCCTAAACGACCGCCAGTCACCTTCAGCGCTAGTCGTCAGAACCACAGCCAACGTAACTGAAATTACTGGCCAGCGAAACAAGTTAGTGTAGGTTGTTCACGTTTATTTGAACACTTTTGAAATAAACCTTTGATAAATGTCACTGTTCCTACCTGCATATATCTTCGCGGTCACGTCGACTCGTACGCGGCCAGTAAAGTTGGTAGCGAAGGAGAGAAAGTAGTTCCGTGTCTTAACGTTCGATTAAAAGAGCCAAGTAAAAATTTGTGAATACAAAAATTATTTTTTTTTGCGTTCTGTTTTTTTAAAATCATTATAAGTATAAGAATTAACAAATTTGTAAAATATTTCATTTTCTAATAATTTGACAGTTTCACTTGGCCGGCGCATGAATAAAGTGACAAGGCCGACATGTAATGTTAATTTTAGATATGGTGGAAGAATACACAATGTGCCTACAAGTACATGCTAAGCAGGGCTTTCAAAAGNTGTAATGTTAATTTTAGATATGGTGGAAGAATACACAATGTGCCTACAAGTACATGCTAAGCAGGGCTTTCAAAAGTGCTAAGTTTACCGTGAACAGCCTTTTAACGGAAGAAGGCACGTGCATTTTTGTCGACAGTGGTTCTAAATGCTTCCTATCTGAACTGAGATTTTTCGCTCCGTCCTACGTTCCGCTACTTGCGTGTCACAACTCAAGTGTTCCATATTCCAGCGGCGTCTCGCGCATACGAGCGAGAAAGTAGTGTACGGCGCACTTTCACCCAGTAACTACCGAAGGCATTTACGGCAAGTTACGAGATTACGTACGTCCCGGAACACGTGGCTTATACGAACAACACTCCCGTGTTACCATTTCTGCGACGTTATTTTTTTAGTTCTACGTACCTCAGGAACGTCGTGGACACTGAAAATATTACAGGAGTCGCTATAGACGTCGAAGCGCTAAAGCTGTATATACAGGATGATTCTAAAATCATGGGACAAACATTGAGCCCACCATCTCGAGTGATTTTGTTTGTTAATTTGTATAGGAATATATGGGCGGAAGTGACGCGTTGAGGCGTTGAAGGCGCGGTGGGCCAGTCCGATGGCCACCACGATCGCCAGATTTATCGAGTCTCGATGTTTTCCTAAGGGGTAATTTGAAANATTGAGGGGTGGTAGAGCTCACTAAAACAAACAATTATTGTACAGGGATATATGGGCGGGAGTGACGCGTTGAGGCGTTGAAGGCGCGGTGGGCCAGTCCGTTGGCCACCACGATCGCCAGATTTATCGAGTCTCGATGTTTTCCTTAGGGGGAATTTGAAAGCCCTCATTTACAAGACTCCAGTTGATTCCATTGAAGACCTCGTCGCTCGACTATCCTGTGCGGCTGCTGGCGTGCGTGAAATACCCGGCGTATTTGAATCTGTTCGCCAATCACTCCACCGACGCTACCAAGCTTGCATTACTGTCGGTGGTAGAAATTTTGAGAAATTATTAGAAACATTGCTGTAAAATGGCATTTAGCGGCGTCGTTATAAGTAAACAATGTGTTGCGTTGCATGAGTTATTTTTGTGTTTGTGCCTCAACGCGTCACTTCCGCCCATATATNAATCTGTTCGCCAATCACTCCACCGACGCTACCAAGCTTGCATTACTGTCGGTGGTAGCAATTTTGAGAAATTATTAGAAACATTGCTGTAAAATGGCATTTAGCGGCGTCGTTGTAAGTAAACAATGTGTTGCGTTGCATGAGTTATTTTTGTGTTTGTGCCTCAACGCGTCACTTCCGCCCATATATTGTTTTAGTGAGCTCTACCACCCCTCAATGTTTGTCCCATGATTTTAGAATCACCCTCTACATTGACTATGATATCATTCATTTTCTTTACTTTATCTAATTGTTAATAAATGTTTTCGGAGATAACTATTATGAAAAGCCCACATCGAGGGTGAGGAATCTATTCATATTGAATTTTTTATACACACACAAGTGCGCGCGCGTGTGTGTATGTGCGTGCGTGTGCNAGAATCACCCTCTACATTGACTATGATATCATTCATTTTCTTTACTTTATCTAATTGTTAATAAATGTTTTCGGAGATAACTATTATAAAAAGCCCACATCGAGGGTGAGGAATCTATTCATATTGAATTTTTTACACACACACAAGTGCGCGCGCGTGTGTGTATGTGCGTGCGTGTGCGTGCGTTTGCAACTTACTGATAAGTTATAATTATCAAAATTAAACAATTATTACCTACAGTACTGCTTTACAGAAATACTGAAACCAGAACGGACAGTCTGTATTTTCTCATGTGAAACGGAAAATAAATAAATAATTATTGGTTACACAGAAACTTTTACTTATTCTATTTGTGAATTATAATATTACATTTACAATTATTACTAATACAACCGGAGAGGAGATACGTGTGTTGGTAATGCTCAATAAGAAATAATTCTTATGCGAAATGTTCTTACACTGAGTGCGCACGAATACGGTGTAATTTTCTAGACTTGGTTAAGCTTTGTTTGCATGAGGCGGAGGAATACCCTGGAAGTGTTACTTTGTCGAGGCTTCAGAAAAGTTGGACGTAACCTATAATGGACTGTACAGTCACATTGCCAGTGTCATTTATAGGGGACGTTGCACAAGAATTTAATTTTTTTTGTTCTGCGATGTACACGAAAGAAATGAAAAGTCCAGTAAGAGTTATCTGTCCCTGGTTGGAGACATCATTCGTTGTTGAGTATATATTCNTAAATAATTATTGGTTACACAGAAACTTTTACTTATTCTATTTGTGAATTATAATATTACATTTACAATTATTACTAATACAACCGGAGAGGAAATAGGCGTGTTGGTAACGCCTAATAAGAAATAATTCTTATGCGAAATGTTCTTACACTGAGTGCGTACGAATACGGTGCGCAGTCCATTTGGTGTAATTTTCTAGACTTGGTTAAGCTTTGTTTGCACGAGGCGGAGGAATACCCTGGAAGTGTTACTTTGTCGAGGCTTCAGAAAAGTTGGACGTAACCTATAATGGATTGTACAGTCACATTGCCAGTGTCATTTATAGGGGACGTTGCACAAGAATTTAATTTTTTTGATCTGCGATGTACACGAAAGAAATTAAAAGTCCAGTAAGAGTTATCTGTCCCTGGTTGGAGACATCATTCGTTGTTGAGTATATATTTGCCAGTCTCACAATCAGCTACTATAAAAAACATCAAACACAGGAACATAACTGTTAGTTACGACATATTATAGAACTTTATACTGACACTTGTACAGTTCCGAATTTAAAAAAAAGTCCTTTGCAACGCCTAAAATTACATATTTGTGTGCGAGTGAAAGGATTGAGAAATTCCATACGCCCTGACATTCCTCGTTTCCAAATATTTGATCTGAAAAAGTAAGCAACTGTGAAACAAACATAAATTCAAATCTGCCTATACTAAGCCTGCAGTCATGAAGTTTAAATGTGGAATCAATGCTGAAGAAACTCCAGTTTAGTTAATTAATAACGATAACTGTTTCAAACAATAAATACGGCAACTTTCTCAAAAAGTACTGCCTCGTAAAAATAAAAAAAACATTTATATATATATATTTTTTTGTTAAATGTAAATTTCAATATTTGATTTCTGGAAAAAAAGAATTAAACATAAGAATTGGCAATATTTATTAACGTGCCAGAATTGCTTAAGAAATGTCACTTACAATACTTTTTGAATGAAATTATTATCTTTATAGTTGATGCGTAGAGAAGAAATTCCTTTAAAATTGATTCCCCATTTAAACTATGTGGCTACAAACTTCAGGGATAGGAGCCTACGCCACCAAACTGAATCCCTGACTTACACAACGTGTTTATATTAAAAAAAACATTCCAAAGGTATCCCCATACCCAACAAACTACCTACCTTACACAGTAGTGCAGACACGACTGACCTACGAACTCGTGTTCATGTTAAAAAATTGATTTTGTCAAATTTTTGCAGAATTAATATCAGGACGTAATTATGAGATCGTAGTTTCCTTGTCTTGACTGTACTGCAGTGTAAGGTCAATATATTCTATTCGCGGTTTCTTCAAACTTTTGAATCAAACCTTTGAAAAATCACCCCACGAATGACGTGTTTGATTATTTCCTAAATGTATCATGTACCACAAGCGCTTTATACTGCTGTTAACAACAAAGTATCTGGTTTTTAGGATGAATTTAATATCAACTAATATTTTATTTGTAAATTACCATATTTCATTTGTAAATAATATGAATGAAAACAGCTAGAAAATAGGTGTGTTGGTAATGCCTAGTGAGAAATAGTTCTTATGCAAAATCTTACTAAACAGAGTGCGCGCGAATGCAGTGAGTTGTCCGTCTGTAATTTTCTAGACTAGGTTAAACTTTATTTGCGCTAGGCGGAGTAATATCCTGTAAGTAGAACCCAATCAGAGCTTCATGAAAGTTTGAAGTAACCGTGGATGGACTGCAGTAGTTGGATGTAGGGATACTTTTGAATTAAAAAAAAAAAATCCTAAACAAGTTAGAAAAATCACGAATGCAATATGGCGGAGGAAGATTCCCCTTTCGGAGTAGCGATCCATTCGCTCGAAGTCACGCCCTGACAGCGGCACCCACGAGATGTCCCGCGGGGGAAACCCTTCTCCTTCGGAGCGACGTCTGTGAGCCTGGCGGGCGTCTTCCGGCACTCGCCAGACCTTCGACGCGCACGTGACGTTCCCGTCATCGTCCGCGACCGCTCGCGGTCCGTTCGCCGACCGAGGGCGCGCAGATCAATCACACCCGCGGTCACTTCCGCGCCCGCGAGCATGGTGACGGCCGCCGGCGATCAGGGCGCTTTCCTTAATCTGACGAGCAGAGTGTCTTTCAGTGGAGCACTGCACCTGACTCTAAAACACGCAGAATTCATTATAGGGTGAAGTGAGTTTCATTGAAGGCCCTCCCAGTAGGCAGAATAACTAACAAATTATATTTTATTGTGGCTTCAGACATTAACACCTGAGAGCTATAAAATGTATACAAAGTGTTTTTTAATAACATGTCGAAATTCAAACCACGGTATATATGGACTAATACAAACAAAAGCCCGCGGTAACAAAATTTTTGGAAAGGTCATCTAGTAATTTTAAATTTAAGTTCAAGTTGGGCAACACAACGCACGGAGTCCGCAACTTTCCGTGCTTGCGTGCACGACAAGTTGCATATCACTAAGGCGAACCGAACTGGCGCGTCATGCGTGTAATAAAATTCTATCAGTCTCTACCACTCATAGTTCTAATGCGAAATATTGTTATAGCGTACGAATGCGGCGAGTTGTCCCTTGGGTGTAATCTTAGACTTAGTTAGTCTTTGTTTGCATGAGGCGGAGGGTTATCCTGAACGTAGAATTTTAGCAGGGCTTCAGAAAAGTTGGAAGCAACAATGAATTGGACTCCAATCACAATTCCAAGCTTCATCTGGTTTCGCCATTACTACAGCCACCCGATTTCCACGAAAATAATTCCTGTCTAGCAGTATTTCAATGCACTTAGACTCATATCCACTTTCGCGAGTGGACGCGGTTTTTAACTGCTGCGCGTTTTAGGTGCCTGCCGGCGAATCACAGACGTTCAGTACCGGAGAAACTCGACTCTCATTGGCCCAGCCAAATACCACGCTGTCTTCGACAAAGGCACACGCGGCCTATGACGGAATGAAAACTGCGGGTGTGCAAGTAGGATATTGAAATCTAGCTTCCGTGGAATTATTTTCGCGAAAATTGGGTACCCCTGGGACCAATTGCTCTCGGGGTACTGAGTTTTCGTTCCTTAAAAATATATTTGCATCACGTCGGGATGCCGAATTGCCGCATCATGCCGACACCGCCGCGAACAAAAGGCGTCGGAAAGGTTTTGCGTTTCGACTGCCGTGGTCCCGTATCTCGTGCGTCATGACCTTGGCGCGCTCCGTGTTTTGTTTTCGTTCCGCCTGGCGCGCTGGTGTGTTTACACTCCGCCGGTCCGGCGTGGGCGGCTGGCAGACAGCTCTGTGTACACACACACACACACACACACACATACACACACACACACACACACATTCACGCACAGTCTCACGCAGGGAAGCACCCAGGATTTCGGTTTAAAGGCGGCACAAGACGTGGAAAAAAAAAAAAAACATTGCATTATAAAACCGTCACTAATAATCCATTCTAGGTTACTTCACACTTTTCTGAAGCCCTGCTAAAGTTCTACTTCCAGGATATTCCTCCGCCTCATGTAAACTAAGCTTAATTAAGTCTAGAAAAAAGACAACAAAGGGACATTGCACCGTATGCGTGCGCAATCACTTAAAAAATATATCGCATGAGAACTATTCCTTACTAGGCGCTACCAACAGAAATGTTTTATCGTTGATTTTATTCATATTTATTTTAAATTAAATGTTATAATTTATAAAAAAAAAATATATATATATATATATATACAGGTTAAACTGCGATTTAACGAAGAATAAGATAATGTTATTTAAACAAGGTATAAAACTCTTGTGATACATCGCATTTATAAAAAAAACTAAACACGTCATGCATGGGGTAATTTTTCAAAAGGTTTGATTCAAAAAGTGTGAAGAAACAGCGAGTAGACTGTATACAGGAATTTTCAGTAGAAGCGTGCAAAAATGAAACTGGGAATAGGGGCCGAAACATGGAACGTGGAGCGAAAGGAGACATGGGCGTAAACGTGTGGTCGACCCATGTAGTATGTGAGGTTCATCTATCGTCCGCAAGGTGGCTCTGTCGTCACTACATTAACAAGNGAAGAGCTAACAAAACTAATATAGGCGTGTGTATGCAAATAACAGAGGTATGGAACCAATCAGAGTAACGCGATGCGGTCGGCAGCTAGATCGGTTACTGCTGCTACAATGACAGGTTATCAAGATTTAAGTGAGTTTGAACGTGGTGTTATAGTCAGCGCACGGGAGATGGGACATAGGCATCTCCAAGGTAGCGATAACATTTTGGATGTTCGCGTACGACCATTTCACGAGTGTACCGTGAATATCGGGAATCCGGTAAAACATCACATCTTCGACATCGCTGCGGCCGGAAAAAAATCGTGAAAGAACAGTACAAACGACGACTTACGAGAATCATTGAACGTGACAGACGTGCAACCCTTTCTCAAATTGGCGCAGATTGGATTTGTGGACTGCCCTGCAGGATTCATGGTATGAATTGCCTCCTGCATACCTTCAGACATTAGTCGAGTCCATGCCACGTCGTCTTGTGGCACTTCTGCGTGCTCGGGGGGCCCTACACAATATTAGGCAGGTGTACCAGTTTTTTTTTGATCTTCAGTGTACTTTTCAAAATATTCCTCCGCCTCTTGCAAAGAAAGCTTGACCGAGTCTAGAAAATTACACCAAAGGGACAGCGCACCGCATTCGTGCCAACTCTGTGTAATAATTTTTTGCATAAGAAATATTTGTTACTAGGCATTACTAACATACATATTTTGTCCATGTTTTATTCGTATTAACTGTAAATAAAATATTATAATTTTATTAATAAAACATAAGTAAATAGTTAATTTAACCAAACATAAGATACCTTAATGTTGAAAGAATAATAAAACGTTTGAGATACGTGACATAGTTAGGAAATAACCAAGCACATCATAGGTGGGGTGATTTTTCGAAGGTTTGATTCAAAAAGTGTGAAAAAACCGAGAATGTACTATATGCCTGAACGTCTGTACACACTAGACACAAGCATGTTCTCAACTCCGCGTTTAACTAAGTACCTCGCCTACAGCGGAGTTCTAAATTTGAATCACAACTCTCCGCTGCACTGGAATAAAATACGACCACAGAGACGGCACGGCGTGGCGATTGCTTTGACGTCGGCGTACCCATTCTCTAATTGGCTACTCTGGGAACAGATCTTGTGTCTGATTGGCTAGTGCTTGCCACGGAAGGTTCTCTTTCGGCTGAGCTGCCGGCTGAATAAGCAGGTTATCGAGCGATGATTGGCAAATGGCGTTCGGACATATCACCGGCTAGTGACGCCATTTTGCCGGCACACGTGGCTTAAGTTCGCGGAATAAGCGGCCGTTCAGCCTCTGTATTTCTTAAGCACTCTGTGATGTAACGACGAAATACCCAAAACCCTTAAAAATTAAATTGAGGTATATTTATACACCGCTGCGAATTATAATAAGCATAGAACTAAATTTAATTAATTCATTGCACATGAATATAAAACCTTATGATTTCAAAACGACGTTAAAATTAAACTTTTTTTCTTTCTTCACTGCCAACTTCTACAGTCAGCATGTGTCTGTCAGTGTGTCATGCAATCAAGGGCAGGGATTTTTTTTTTTT
>NQII01005860.1:55187-95628 GCA_002778355.1 Clitarchus hookeri | reverse complement strand
ACAGTTGCAGCGAGGTATGCGAGACGCCGCGGTCCGCTTTCCTGCACTGGCGCAGCGCGGTCACGCTTGGCCGACCAACCTTGCAGGGGCCTTTTGTCATCTTCCAGCTCGCGCAACCTGAACTCCCTTCCCCCCGCCGGTCGTCGCGGTGCCTGCGCCGGCGCCTCGCCTCCATTTCCCCCCTCGGGACCGCCGAGTGCTCGCGTGTCTTGTCTCTCGCAAGCCGGCGACATGTTCCTCGCCCTCAAGAGCGACGAGATCGTCGCCAGCCCGGAGAAGCTGCCCTGCAACCGCCATCTGAGGAACTGCATCCTACAGCGGTGAGTCCCGCCGTCTCATGCTGCGTTCACAATAAAAAAAAAGTTAAGCGTTAGGGTGGGTTTACGATTAAACACTGAAGAATTAAGACTTGCTCTTATGACTCGTTAAGTACACGGAAAATAAGTTTTGCCGTTTACGATCGATCTGGCATCTGTTAAAGCTGTCGACATAACCTAGAAAAAATGGTCGAGTGAAGATTATTTACGTTTATTTAATTATTTGTGGTTACTGCTCGTGTAATCGTTTCGAAAAAAACTCGCGAGATCTCGCAGAAGGGGGATGCCGATGCGAACATTTAGGCATTTGTGTCGATAAATCTGAAGAAAAAAAATTAAGTAAAGCGAATTTAACCTCTTCTAAGAAATAAAACATAACGATGAACAGTTCTTCAAATAAAGAGGATACCGTTTCCCAATTTAAATAACGCATTGCATGCGATTTCACGATACGACATAACCTAAATCTAAGATGTAAATACAGTTACCCACCCCACAACAACCGCCGCTGTGCTCTGATTGGCTACTTCATCTCTTGACTTGTACTTGACGTATAAAATATAACGTAAGGTACATCATAGACTAAAGATGAGGTAGACCGATCTCGCTGGCTGTACTCAACCAGCCCCCGTGTCCCAACATTGAACTGCTTTTCTGCCAACACGTCTTGCGAAAACTGCATGGTTTGGATGATTGGTTGATACTGATTTGTAAACAAATGTTTTGAGATGTTTTATACTTCGTCTGACGAATTTGTAATGCAGTTTGATTAAATTGAAATTAGTAAGAGTATTTTATTCATATAATAGTGCTTGTCATTTAAAAATTAAGATACAAACAAACACTTCCATCACTGACGACCATGTGACTTTGACAGGTGTGTTCCTTTGGGGTAGTTAATTAATTGTTGGGTACATGCGCGGAAGACGAATAAGCGGTCTACCTGATCTTTAGTCTATGCGTAAGATACACCTGCGCCAGGCGCGTTCTACAAACATNCTAGGCGCATTCTACAAGCACACGGATACGGCTACGCATCACGGAAGCGGGACACCTAACACACTCCGTGTTCGATCCGTAAAGTGAAATGGGGTACAGCGATCCGAGGAAACAGACAATAGTTTGAAAGGGTGCAGTTGGTTGCCTTCCAAGGTACGCAACGTGCATACGACCTATGACCTAAAGTGAATCCTAAGGGCTGTGCGTGTCTTTGAAGACGTACTTGAAGCAGGAGTTTATAGTAACTGCTGGAGAAAGAACAAACATCTCAAAGCACTTGTGTACATGAGTAGAGTCGTTTATGACAGTCGTGTTGGCAGAAAACGAAAAATCGGTCTCCAGGTGGACTCGCAACCATTCGTCGCATCCGTCAGTCGTCCGTCAGTTGAAAGCGATTCACAATAATCCGTCGTCCGTCAATCCTTCTGTACGGCAAAATTCCAACGTGACAACATCGCGATCTTTCTTTTTCGTTTGAGGTATATTGTGGCTGGAAATACTTCCTCAAGAAAAAAACATTTGGGGAAAAAGTTTTTTTCCATCATAACAATTTATACAGAAGATTTTTTTTTACATTCTATTTTTTTTAATTTACCACCAAAGATAAATAAACTCAGATCCACCGCCCTACGGAATGTCGTCAGAAGGCGGTGGTAACCCATCCGTAACGTCGAAAGTTAAAGTTTGAGAAATGTTTGTTTGATTGAAGGATAGAAAAAAAAAGTTGCCCTGCGATTGGTTGAAGATCACGTGACCGCCGGACGGACGGGCGACTGACGGATGCGACGGATGGCTGAGTCCAGCGTACCTCATCTTAAGTCAATGGCTCGATCTCCAACGGGACGCTAGCATAAGCGAATAACGTATGGAACCACGCAAGAAAGCTGGCCCTTCCGGTGTCGACTACTCCGCGTAGCTAGTAGGAATCGAGTGTTTCGTTTGATGACATTCATCTTCGAGACCATCGTGGTTTACAAGAAAACGAGGGCATTCTTTTGAGGTGATTGTTATCATTTTTATTTTAGTAAACACACGTGCATGACTTTGCAGTAATATTTACAGTGGCTCACATTGATATTCGGGCCACATATGATTATCGCAGTTTCATGGCCTTATGTTACATTAGTAATGAAGATAAACATAAATCATACTGCACAATCATTCTTGTGTGCTTTAAATGAAATATAGCGGTAGCCAATAACGGAAATGAGCAATGCAACTTAACAAACAATATGATTTTGTCATCCCATGCTGCATAAGTACGCCACTTGGATATTCAGCCATCATCATTCGAACACAAACATAATCCTCTTTGAAAACTTAACACACAGTTTTTTAGTACCTGGTAGCATGGCCATTCTGTTTAATTACTTCTCGCAGGCGTTGTGGCATATTAGCAATTATATTCCTGGCACATTCGGAGCCAATGTTACTCCAATATTCCTTGAACCTTTTCTCTAATTATTTTGTGGACCTAATTGTTGTAGTACGCAGTCTTCTTTTGAGTTCATCCCACATATTTTCTATGGGATTCAGGTTGGGTGATTGAGGAGGTGTGTTAATGACTTTGGGACAGTTATACAAAAGCCAGCTCTTGACAATGAATAACTTTTGTTTTGGGTCATTATCTTGGTAGAAATTAAACGTGTTCCTAATGCCCAGATTATCAGCCCTCTTGTGTAGGTTTGCTGCCAGGGTGTTGAGATGGTCTTCCTTTTTCATTGTTCCATCGACACGTACAGCCTCTCCAGCACCTGCTGAAGATATACAACCCCAGATCATAATACTACCTCCACTGTGTTTCACAGTAGGTTGTATGTTACCAGGTTTTAGCTCCTGATTTGGCTTGCGCCATACTGTTACCCTGCCATCTGAACCAAACCCATTCAATTTCGTCTAATCAGCAAAAATAACATAATTCCACCAATTTTCATCTTTGTCAGCGTGGTCTTTTGCGANTAATACTACCTCCACTGTGTTTCACAGTAGGTTGTATGTTACCAGGTTTTAGCTCCTGATTTGGCTTGCGCCATACCGTTACCCTGCCATCTGAACCAAACCCATTCAATTTCGTCTCATCAGCAAAAATAACATCATTTCACCAATTTTCATCTTTGTCAGCGTGCAGAAAACGCTTGCATTCAGCATACTTCTATTTGCCTCATTAATGAAAGGCTTCTTTCTAGATACCCTGCTATTATATCCTGCTCTTATGATAACTCGTCGTATGGTTTCTGGATGGACGTTCTTTCCGCATTCATTGAGTACCTCCGTTGTGAGTTTGCAAGCAATAATTTTCGGACCTTTNTTTCTGGATGGACGTTCTTTCCGCATTCATTGAGTACCTCCGTTGTGAGTTTGCAAGCAATAATTTTCGGACCTTTCTTTATTTTCCTGATTATTAGACGTTCTTCTCTCGCGCTTAGTTTCTTTAGCTGTCGTTTTTGAGGTACCGAATCTATTCTGTCTTCCTTCTGAAACCTTCTTATAATGTTTCCAACAGCGCACCNACTGGCCGAATATTAAAGTGTCGTACTTATGAAGCACGCGAGGACAAAACATTGTGTTTCATTAACTTACACTGCTAATTTCAGTTATTGGCTACTATTGCATTTCATTTAAAACTCACAAGAATGATTGTGCAATATGTTTTATGCTTATCNCATTTCAGTTATTGGCTACTATTGCATTTCATTTAAAACTCACAAGAATGATTGTGCAATATGTTTTATGCTTATCTTCATTTCTAATGTAACATAAGGCCATACAACTGCGATAGTCATCGGTGGCCGAATATTAATGTGAGCCACTGTATATATTATTAAACATAGTATTAAGTATGTTTGTCATAAAGTTTATTTCAGTATTTTGTAACAGGAAAGTCCCACCGCTCTTAGTTTACATACATTTACCTTTCTATGTATTGACGAATAAATATATTCCGATTCGTCCACTCTTTTCCTTATGTGTTCCATGTCCATTTTATTACCCATCCATGCATTGCAGAATGGGCCTAGGGCCTGAGCGTTGTCCGTAGTGAATGTAATTCGTCGTATCTCACATGTATTGAAATTAATTTGACTTAATAGTTATAGTGAAGTAGTGATTTATTATGTGAATGACAGTCTAGACGAACGATCAACGGGTCAGATGTTTCTTCTACTTAACACGTACGTGGTGGAGTNTATTATGTGAATGACAGTCTAGACGAACGATCAACGGGTCAGATGTTTCTTCTACTTAACACGTACGTGGTGGAGTATGAACATCATTGTAGAAATACATTTTCATACGTCAACGTCTTTTTTAATGTTTTTTTAGTAGTGAATTGATCTTTACTGTGTTGTAAAACCTGTGTCTCGAGCAACTTATGTCGGGAAGCTCGGAGNTTTTTTTAGTAGTGAATTGATCTTTACTGTGTTGTAAAACCTGTGTCTCGAGCAACTTATGTCGGGAAGCTCGGAGTACTTTCTGTTGTGGATTTGTCTAGAACTACTGTATAGGGGTATTTCATTATCATGGTGTTGTTTTTCTACAGTGTCATGGTATTTTGGGCTGGATTTCATAAATTCTTAATGTCAAGTACGAGTTTGTTAACAAGCGTTTATTGTTCACGTCGCCTTTTGGCCCACGATATTTAACTCGTTTTATAGTCACTCTAAAAATTCGTGCGTTTCGTTTTTTTAGTTTTCGACTTAATTTTTACTTGCATGGACGTAGTACTCATCAAATTTTAACGGTGTGGTTTTTTACACTGATGTTCTGGTCTGAGTGTTAACCGAACACTTTCGAAATCATTTTTTGGTGTGAGCATACCCATTCGCAGGCGCTTTGTGCAAAATTCACCTGCCAGATGTCCTCACCTCTCTTCGTCCCCTTGGAAAGTGATTTGAAAACAATATAGTCCATTCATTGTTACTTCCAAACCCTGCTAAAGTTCTACTTTTATTCCTCAGTCTCGTGAGAACAAAGCTCAACTATGTCTAGAAAAATAGACCATAGGGATGGCGCACAGTGTTTGTGAGCACTCAATTAAAAATAATATTTTGATTGAGAACTATATATTTATTACTAGGCATTACCAACACACATATTTTATCCCTGTTTTATTCATATTATTCATAAACGAATTTAATAATTTTTTAGGTAAAATATTAGCAAAAGTTTTAAACCAAAAATAAGATANTTCATATTATTCATAAACGAATTTAATAATTTTTTAGGTAAAATATTAGCAAAAGTTTTAAACCAAAAATAAGATAATTTTATGTAAACAGAAGTATAAAACGCTTTTGATACACGAAATGTGTAGGAGACAACGAAACACGTCATACACGGGTAATTTTTCAAAGGGTTGATTCCAAAAGTGCGAATTTAGTGCGAATAGGCTATACTTTTGAATCCCTACTAAGGGGGCGAATGCATCTTCGAAGAGCCCCTTCGCGATGTCCCCTTTTTGTATTCTAACTGTACATTTTGTTATTCAACCCTTTAGACCATCTTCGTATCACCAGTATCGCTTCTTGGTGTCATCTCTTGGGAGTTCGTTCGTAATCACGCCACGGCAACATAAAAAAATTGGTTGTCTGTAAAGTCGGTTTACTGACGATAGTTGAACGTGACAACGTCGGTCAGTAGGAGAGAGACGGATGTCGAACGCTGCCGAACGCAAAGGCCGATTGTGCTTCTTTTTCGCTCGTTCCGCGCTCTCGCTTGCACTTCAAGCCTTACATGGAACGCCTCAGAGCGAGGTAACGCCGCATGAGTCATGTTTTTTCGTGCGTGCAGCCGGCTCTATCGAATTATAAGACGTTGTCACGTCAAAAGGTGCTTGATCTATTGACTTTTAAATGTTACGTACTGTAACTTCTATTCGCATGCGCATCAGAGATTTGCAACGAGAGCGAAACGAACGAGGGTATTACAAACGTTCGTAACAGAACAGCACACTTCACCACAGACTGTTGTAAGAATGTTTAAAAAAATGTTTAGAACGCTTCACGTTCACGTCAGGCGGCAAGGAAGCACTGGACGACAATGGAAGAAAAGCACAAGCAATCTTCGCGAGTTCTCCTTCCTCACAATTGCAAGCGGCGACTATACAATTTCAATACAGCATTGTCGCTATAGTTTAAAACACAGTTTTACACAAGAACAAATATCGCAAACAGAGAGCCACTTACAGCTATTTTTTGCTGGCTTCGACGCTTTTCAAATACAATATTCATGTTTCAATGATCAAATTCGTATATTGACAACAAAATACGGATTTTAATTTCTGTCTTGAATAACAAAAATCTACATTAAAATATTTTATAGTTTTTTAAAAATTATAATTGGCACAACTTCTTGCAGTGATACCCGTATNCAAAAATCTACATTAAAATATTTTATAGTTTTTTAAAAATTATAATTGGCACAACTTCTTGCAGTGATACCCGTATGTCTACTAGGGGAAGTATCCTTGCCATCTTGGATTCACGTATTTTCCTCAATAACTTAATTTCCGGAGTCAATATTTAAAAACCAAGCTAGTCAAGGCATACCGAACACTTTAACAGTTATTTCGAAATCCAACTTATTTTTCTTGCATGATTCGTTTCATATGTGTAACCGCACGTTACCTAATTATCTAATAATGTCGATCCAACATGGGGAAATACAACGGCGAGGCTATATCAGTCGAGTGGACAAACACCTGCGAAGTGATGTCGATCCATGCCTTCTGGATAACTACCCTCAGCTCCCTGTTATTTGTAGACGAAGGATCTTGGGGGTGCGAATGAACCTCACTAACACGCCTAACACGCCCCGTGAAAACATTGACCTGCCTCGAACAACACAATTAGTAAAGTAGTCGGGACTCTCCGGAATGCTCCTCGAGCCAGACGTGGACAACTCGGGCACGATGGCACGGTGCGCGTGAAGTCCGTGGTCTGCAGCGCAATGCCACGACCAGCAGACACTCGCTCACGCGATTTCGCGAGCACGGGTGATAGAGGCCCGGGACACTTGCAATACGCCGCAGTATGGCGGCCGCACCTTCTGCATGCTGCTATCGCATGACTTATGGCGTGTCAGTGCATAGTCTATTCGCGGTTTCTCCGCACACTTTGAAAAAAAAAAAAACCTCCCGTGTAGGACGTGTGTGTTTGTTCCCTAAGTATGTCATATATCAAAAGCGCAATATTCTTGTGTTAACATAAAAGTATCTCATTTTGGTCAAGTGTAATGTTAACTTATGTTTCATCTTTATATTATAATATTTCACGTATAGCTAATATGAATAAAGACAGGAAATAAGTGTGTTGGTATTGCCTAGTAAAAAAATAGTTCTTATGCAAAATGTCATTACACTGAGTGCGCAGTAGTTNAAATAAGTGTGTTGGTATTGCCTAGTAAAAAAATAGTTCTTATGCAAAATGTCATTACACTGAGTGCGCAGTAGTTTTCTAAGTTTTGCTCGCATGAAACGGAGGGAATGTCCTGGAAGTAAAACTTCAGCAGGGCTTAAGTGAGAAGTAACCGTGGATGTAGTATACGTTTCCGGTGCCTCCCCTGCGTGTACGGCTACCGCGGAACAGAAGAACCGCGTTGGTGAAGACCTCGCTGCTCGAATTCCTAGTCACGTGGTCGATTACAAAGTCGTTATTGGTTCAGCCTTCTCTACAGACGTGCGTGACGTTTAGGGCCTCGAGTTAAGTTCTCTCGCCTTCCGCCACTTCCTGTTTGCATCCCCGCTAATCACTCGTTCCGAACTGAGAGCTGTCGACTTTTCACGATTAATCAAACATGACGTTAAAAGTGCTCGTGTTCTCTTTTTTGTCCATGTTGTATTCTTCCGCCGGACGTGAAACCGAAGGCCGTTTCGTAATAGAAAACCTGAGCATTTGAAGTTATTTTTAGACTCTGCATTTACTTATCAAAAAGTTGTTTCTTATAGACCATGACACTGTGAAACTGGCAAGGTTAAAGTCACGTATAATCAGTCAGTGGTTAGGTCGAAGGAAGTCTTTTACTTTTAAGGTCTTTTTTGATTTCTTTATATAGAGCCAAGATCGTGGTACTATAGTATTGTCAAAATACGCACATATACATACATATGAGTGAATACAGCGAACGAATAAAAAACGCGAGCTTTAGTTTTAGTCGTTTAAAATGGAACGTTTATGTAACAGCCACGTCTTACTTTAGAAACAGGAACATAAAATGCATTCCTGGGAAATACATAATGATTTATATTACAAGGTTCACAATTTTATGAAAATTCCAAAATCAATATTCAATTTTCTGAATTTTTTTCAAGCATTGCGTATTGGTGATATCGTAAAAATTATGCCTCGCATGGACCCTAATATGTATCGACTCTGGAAATATTCGTTGAAATACTACTGCCGTCGATACCCAGCACGATGGAAAAACATCACTTTGAATATTTACGAAAAAAATATAATATGAAAACTTTATTTTCGGGTATAACAGAGATCACGATCAGATCCTGAATATATGATTGTGAAAATGCATCAAATCTGTTTTGAATCATGGCGATTACTTTCAGGCACATCCTCACGTTTGATAATAATGCCTTGCGCCCTAGGGTGAAAACGAGTCCATGCTTGCACAAGTAAAAATGCTCAACATCGCACCTCAGTCCTTCACCAGGGATAAAGTAATTCTTTATTACATTAAAATTACATGTAAAGTAAAATACGTTTCCCAAACAAGTTTGCGAATGTTACCTTAAAATTGTCAGGTAATTTTCCCAATTTTTTTTTACAGTGTTTATTAATGCGTCAATTGAGTGAAACTCGGATAATATTAGGGACAAATAAATGTGTCCCCATTACGTCAGTTAGTGCTCTTATGAGAACAGAAATAACAGTAACGGAATGAAATTAATTCAGTTCTTACAAGTGTAAACATTACACTGTTGAAACGACGTTAAGACATGGAACTACTTTTCGTAATTTACTGCCAAATGTACCACGAGTACTCCAGTCAGAGCTTACGTTGTTATGTATAGAGGTATGAGCAGTGACTTTTTTCAGAGGTTGACTTCAAAAGTGCTCATTATTTAATCGTGAAAAACATATAACATACTTTATTTCTGGGGGAAAAGTGGTAATAGGATTATAACCTCACTTGTTGGTAAGTAGAACAACGGCAAGGCTATATCAATCAAGAATTGTTGATTGGCCCGACACGGGTGTCTATTACTTGATCAGTTTTTTACGCTGCGTGTGTTTAAGAGTGTGCGATTGAAAATGAACATTAATCACTCCTGTCCTTAACTTGTGAGATTCAAAGCGCATGCTTTAGGCACCTGCCTATCTGGCACGTGAACACCATAGCACAGTATTTCAATTACACGTTTTCAAAATAAACTTTTGATAGTGTTCGCAAGCAGGTTATACGAAAAATAATACAGAGTATCCGGAAATACTACCTTGAAATCGTATTGCACCGTGCATCATTTTGGAGACGTTTCCACGTAACTAAACGTTGAATTTTCAAGCCTCTGTATTTTATCCCCGAACTCGTCCCGATAACAATAATTTATTGTTCAAAGTAAGCCGCTTGTGTGAGTAGGCCAGAACGACTTTTCCACCATGTTTCGCTCTTACCGGCTGCTGTGAAGTAAACAAACAGAGTGACTGAAACAGCTTAAATCTGTGGAATTTTCTTCATTTGTTCAAATAAAAAGAAAGGTCAAAACGTAGTATTAGATTTACTTTTACAATCGAAATAACGTAACCTGTATTGAAGTTGAAAAACGAACAACCACAAGAGTTTTTGAAAGGATTATGGATAATTACGGGGGGCGTGTTTTCCGGGTTAGGATTTCATTTTGTTTGCGTTCAGTTGTAAAGTTGTAACCACTGGAACTAATTCGTTTTGCAATCGTTTTTGAAGTGGCTGACGAAAAACCCGGCAGAATAAGTGGTGTTGTTATATTTTAACAGAACGACGTTACGTTGCAAACTGGCGTTGTCTCCTCGCAGATAACGGCTTGAGTCATCACAGCACCCTTATCATCGAAAATTATTTGCTACATTTTTAGCGCATATTATTATTTTCTTTCTTTGTGGTATGAAATAATAACGTGAAAAAAAATGTATAACACTGATGAAAAATTACTTTTAAAAAACTTGTGGAAGGAAATTCAAGCTACAGATGAAAATGATTGTTAATGTAATTAGAAAAAAATTTTCTTTGAAATATTTACATTGATTGCTCGAATTCAGTTTTAACTTTTGGGATGAAGATATTTAAAGTCAAAATAGCCAGGAGTTAAATAAACCCGTATCGAAAGTGAACCTAAGCGTATTTCAGAAAAAAAAAAAATTGCAACATGCCGACCACACCTGCGGCTTCAAGAATTTCTTATGCCAGAATCATACTTTGTGTTAAANAAATAAGTGTGTTGGTATTGCCTAGTAAAAAAATAGTTCTTATGCAAAATGTCATTACACTGAGTGCGCAGTAGTTATCTAAGTTTTGCTTGCATGAAACGGAGGGAATGTCCTGGAAGTAAAACTTAAGCAGGGCTTAAGTGAGAAGTAACCGTGGATGTAGTATACGTTTCCGGTGCCTCCCCTGCGTGTACGGCTACCGCGGAACAGAAGAACCGCGATGGTGAAGACCTCGCTGCTTGAATTCCTAGTCACGTGATCGATTACAAAGTCGTTATTGGTTCAGCCTTCTCTACAGACGTGCGTGACGTTTAGGGCCTCGAGTTAAGTTCTCTCGCCTTCCGCCACTTCCTGTTTGCATCCCCGCTAATCACTCGTTCCGAACTGACAGCTGTAGACTTTTCGCGATTAATCAAGCATGACGTTAAAAGTGCCCATGTTCTCATTTTTGTCCATGTTGTATTCTTCCGGCGGACGTGAAACCGAAGGCCGTTTCATAATAGAAAACCTGAGCATTTAAAGTTATTTTTAGACTCTACATTTACTTATCAAAAATTTTGTTTCTTATGGACCATGACACTGTGAAACTGGCAAAGTTAAAGTCACGTACTCTTGAGTTTAATATTTCGAAAATTTGAAACTTAAAAGTCAAAGTAAAGCAGACATTTTGCTTATAATCAGTCCGTGGTTAGGTCGAAGGAAGTATTTTACTCTTAAGGTCGTTTTTATTTCTTTATATTGAGTCAATATCGTGGTACTATAGTATTGTCGAAATATGCACATATACATACAGAGGGACATATGAGTGAATACAGCGAACGAAGAAAAAATGCGAGCTTTAGTTTTAGTCGTTTAAAATGAAACGTGTATGTAACAGCCACGTATTATTTTAGAAAAAGGAACATAAAATACATTCCTGAGAAATACACAATGATTTATAATACAAGGTTCACAATTTTATGAAGATTCCTAAATCAATTTTCTGAATTTTTTTCAAGCATTGTGTATTGGTGATATCATAAAAATAATGTCTCCCATGAACCCTAATATGTATCGACTCAGAAAATAATCGTTGAAATACTACTGCCGTCGATACCAAGCACGATGGAAAAACATCACTTTGAATATTTACGAAAAAAAATCTAATATGAAAACTTTATTTTCGGGTATAACAGAGTTCACGATCAGATCATGAATATATGATTGTGAAAATGCATCAAACCGGTTTTGAACCATGGCGATTACGTTCAGGCACATCCTCACGTTTGTTAATAATGCCTTGCGCCCTAGGGTGAAAACGATCCCATGCTTGCACAAGTAAAAATTCTCAACATCGCACCTCACTCCTTCACCAGAGATAAAGTAATTCTTTATTACATTAAAATGACATGTAAAGTAAAATACGTTTCCCAAACAAGTTTGCGAATGTTACCTTACAATTGTCAGGTAGTTTTCCAAATTTTTTTTACAGTGTTTATTAATGCGTTAATTGAGTGAAACTCGGATAGTATTAGGGACAAATAAATGTGTTCCCATTACGTCAGTTCGTGCTCTTATGAGAACAGAAATAACAGTAACTGAATGAAATTAATTCAGTTCTTACAAGTGTAAACATCACACTGTTGAAACGACGTTAAGACATGGAACTACTTTTCGTAATTTGCTGTCAAATGTACCGCGAGCACTCCAGTCAGAGCTTACGTTGTTATATATAGAGGTATGAGCAGTGACTTTTTTCAGAGGTTGACTTCAAAAGTGCTTATTATTTAATCGTGAAAAACATATAACATACTTTATTTCTGGGGGAAATGTGGTAATAGGATTATAACCTCACTTGTTGGTAAGCAGAACAACGGCAAGGCTATATCAATCAAGAGAATTGTTGATTGGCCCGACACGGTTGTCTATTTCTTGATCAGTTTTTACCCTGCGTGTGTTTAAGAGTGTGCGATTGAAAATGAACATTAATCACTACTGTCCTTAATTTGTGAGATTCAAAGCGCGTACTTAAGGCACCTGCCTATCTGGCACGCGAACACCATAGCACAGTGTTTCAATTACACGTTTTCAAAATAAACTTTTGATGCTGTTCGCAAACAGGTTATACGAAAAATAATACAGAGTATCCGGGAATACGACCTTGAAATCGCATTGCACTGTGCATCATTTTGGAGACGTTTTCACGTAACTGAAAGTTGAATTTTCAAGCCGCTGTACCTTATCCCCGAACTCGTTCCTGTAACAGTAATTTATTGTTCAAAGTAAGCCGCTTGTGTGAGTACGCCAGAACGACTTTTCCACCATGTTTCGCTCTTACCGGCTGCTGTGAAGTAAACAAACAGAGTGACTGAAACAGCTTAAATCTGTGGAATTTTCTTCATTTGTTCAAATAAAAAGAAAGGTCAAAACGTAGTATTAGATTTACTTTTACAATCGAAATAACGTAACCTGTATTGAAGTTGAAAAACGAACGACCACAAGAGTTCTTGAAAGGATTATAGATAATTACGGGGGGCGTGTTTTCCAGGTTCGGATTTCGTTTTGTTTGCATTCAGTTGTAAAGTTGTAACCACTGGAACTAATTAGTTTCGCAATCGTTTTTGAAGTGGCTGACGAAAAACCCGGCAGAATAAGTGGTGTTGTATTTTAACAGAACGACGTTGCGTTGCAAACTGGCGTTGTCTCCTCGCAGATAACGGCTTGAGTCATCACAGCACCCTTATCATCGAAAATTATTGTCTACATTTTTAGCGCATATTATTATTTTCTTTCTTTGTGGTATGAAATAATAACGTGAAAAAAAATGTATAACACTGATGAAAAATTGCTTTTAAAAAACTTGTGGAAGGAAATTCAAGCTACAGATGAAAATGATTGTTAATGTAATTAGAAAAAATTTTTCTTTGAAATATTTACATTGATTGCTTGAACTCAGTTTTAACTTTTGGGATGAAGATATTTAAAGTCAAAATAGCCAGGAGTTAAATAAACCCGTATCGCAAGTGAACCTAAGCGTATTTCAGAAGAAAAAAAATTGCAACATGCCGACCACACCTGCGGCTTCAAGAATTTCTTATGCCAGAATCATACTTTGTGTTAAAATAACTTTGTAAAAAATTGAAGGAATCATGTTTTTAAGTTAAACTTTTATATTATTATGTAAGGGAAAAAACGCTATTTTTAAATGATTTTGTATCTTTATCAAGTTACAGTTGATGACATGCCACTAAAACTTAAAATATCTTCAAACTCCATAAAAAAATAGCTCTTTTTGGGCGTAAAAAATAATATCAAGTGAACAAATTGTTTTATAGCTTATGAGCGAATTTTAAATTTTTGAAGGTGTAATTGATGGTAATTCGTAAAAAATACAAAAACATTGGAGAGATAGCTTATGCTAAATATTTAAATTAATTATATGAAGATTATGACTATAAATCTTGTGTTAGACAAATTTCGAAGAGTTAATAAATCACAAAGTTTTGATTTCAACAAGATGTTTTTGCAATGGTAAGAATGTCACGAAGAATTTCTTTGAAGTGCAACACTTGGCTAGCATAAAAATAAAACTCCACTTATAGATTTTTTGATTAGATTTTAAGTTTATAGTAAACGTTTAAATTTATCTTTAGACAAACCACATAACGAATTTCCAAGAAATTTCTTTATTAGATTCCGATGACGATAAAGGTTATTTAGAGCTGTGACCAAATGGTTTACCTGTGTAACAACTGGGTATTTTTGGCGCAAATTAAAAGGATCCTTATTCGGTTGATTTTAGTGTTTTATATTAATCTTCAATTTTTTTCACTGTTTTTCGGAACGGTGTTCGATAATAAATCACAAAAATATAAAATGTGATAGAAATACAGAAAATCCTTTTGGGCACCATCAAAAAACTCATTATTTTATATTCGTACGAAATATCGTCCAACTTGTAGACATTACTTCTAAGTACTCTTTCTTCGCATAAAAATTCATATCGCATAGATTTTGCATTATAGCATGTCAAAATCACAATTCTAGTGTTTTTGGGACGTACAAATAAAATAAACGACATAGTTTACAGNTTGCATTATAGCATGTCAAAATCACAATTCTAGTGTTTTTGGGACGTACAAATAAAATAAACGACATAGTTTACAGCAAATTAAACAAATGTGGCTGAAAGGTCATGTCATAATTCATTTTAAGGTAGGCTTAGCAAAATTTGTTTTACAAAAAAAAATATCGAAATGTTACAAATTAAATATATACCAAAAAATCCTTATCTTGAGAAATGTTTAGAAATTACGAATACATTTCTGATNAAATGTTACAAATTAAATATATACCAAAAAATCCTTATCTTGAGAAATGTTTAGAAATTACGAATACATTTCTGATTTTTAATATTTCTTGAAGGAACTCACATTATCTTGTTTCAGTGTGAATTACCTCATTCCAGTAAGTGATTAAGTTGTTATGATTTGTACATCCCATAAAACACTAAAATTGTGATTTTGACATGTCATTATGCAAGAAGTGTGGAGTCTAGAATTCTTCTGCGTGAGGAAATACTACTTGCATGTAATATGTACGAGTTGAACAGTATTTTGTACAGATATAAAATAATGAATATTTTGGTGGCGAGCAGCCTTAATACAGGACGGTTGGCGGGTAGGACGCAAGTGCCGGAACACCTTGAGTAGATCGGAACGATAAAACTCTTATCCGCGGCTGAAGGCCGGCGGCCAACCCCGTGCCTACATTCCCTCGAGACTGCGGCTTATTTACAACGTAGTTATATTGCGCCGATGCCGACAGATTAGGTTCCGAGGCGAGGTGAAGTTTAATTTGAATACCGGCGCCGCATGTTGAGTCTAGATGAGGAATATGATTGCCTTAAGGTTGGCTGGAGTGCTCGCCTACGTGACAACCTCAGGCCACACATTCTCTTCAGAAAGAAAACTTTGTTCAGGTAGTGCGNGGCTGGAGTGCTCGCCTACGTGACAACCTCAGGCCACACATTCTCTTCAGAAAGAAAACTTTGTTCAGGTAGTGCGTATGCATCGAACTCGGCAACCCTGTGCCGTTTGTCTTCTCACGCGAATCACTCGTACAGACTAACTCTGCAAGAAATCGTGTTCTTGAATTGTCTTGGTATAATAAACAGCACCTCTGTTCACTGACGTATTTAACTGATCTAAACATTCTTATACCAACGCAACTTACTCTGATACTTGAATTTCTTTTATGCAAAAAACAGTATGCAGAAATATAAAATATGCGTTAATTAAAAAAATCGTAATGTTTTTTTAGCCTCTAGGTAATTTTTTGCACTTTTGGGCGTGTGCCCTATAGGTCCGAATCACTGATACCAATCAGTGAAATAACATTCACTAAAAGTCAGTTGATAAGCTACTGCCGACTGGCAAATCTAAGCAAGTGAACTGGGAACAAATATCTTNTATAGGTCCGAATCACTGATACCAATCAGTGAAATAACATTCACTAAAAGTCAGTTGATAAGCTACTGCCGACTGGCAAATCTAAGCAAGTGAACTGGGAACAAATATCTTAATGGTAGTGAAATCCTCGACATTTAGTGGGAATCACAAATTAATCAGTGAAATTGGACCATCGTATTAATTAGTTATCTGGCACTGATTACCAGTCTCTCAATTCTCACTGGTTTTTCGCTGATAGTATAGAGCAGAGCCGCGATGCAAAGGCGAGGGGGNAATATGCGTTAATTAAAAAAATCGTAATGTTTTTTTAGCCTCTAGGTAATTTTTTGCACTTTTGGGCGTGTGCCCTCTAGGTCCGAATCACTGATACCAATCAGTGAAATAACATTCACTAAAAGTCATTTGATAAGCTACTGCCGACTGGCAAATCTAAGCAAGTGAACTGGGAACAAATATCTTAATGGCAGTGAAATCCTCGACATTTAGTGGGAATCACAAATGAATCAGTGAAATTGGACCATCGTATTAATTAGTTATCTGGCACGGATTACCAGTCTCTCAATTCTCACTGGTTTTTCGCTGATAGTATAGAGCAGAGCCGCGATGCAAAGGCGAGGGGGAAACGGGAGATCCCCGAGAAAACCCACCGACCAGCAGCATCGTCCGACACGATTCCCGCATACGAAAATCCGGGAGCGACCCCACCAGTTCGTCTAGGTGGAAGGCGAGTGGTCTGACCACTATACCACCGTGGCCCCGGTGTGAAACGTAGTGTATTGTGTTCGTGGCCGAGGTACTTATGGCCCGGAGGGCGAAGTAGATTGTATTAAAAATAAATAATAGGTAGCAAAAGTTATTTTATCCAGACTATGTACGTGTAAGTATAAAATTGCATTGNCGGAGGGCGAAGTAGATTGTATTAAAAATAAATAATAGGTAGCAAAAGTTATTTTATCCAGACTATGTACGTGTAAGTATAAAATTGCATTGTTCATATCAGTATCTTATACTAGAGCATAAAGACCCACATTTCATAGGTATGAATGTAATAAAAGTTTTACATTAGGAATATTTACGAGAACTAAAATTATTNATAAAGACCCACATTTCATAGGTATGAATGTAATAAAAGTTTTACATTAGGAATATTTACGAGAACTAAAATTATTTCCTATATTTTTAGCTTGTTACATTCTTTTTCGTTGTGATATGAAATAACAGTCTGAAAATAGTATGGCAATGCAGGAAAATTAATTTAAAAAAAGACTGAAATGAATTATAGGAATTTTAAATTTGTACCTTTATTCGTACAATTCTCAGAATGGAACAAAATTAGTATGTTAGGCTACAGCTCAAAATAGCTGATATTATTATTAGAATGCCATAAAGAATATTTATGTAACCTTATTGTGCGATTCACCTATATTTCGGTTTTAAATTTTGGGATAAAATTTCAAGTCGAAATAGTTAAAAGTGAAACGCTACCGCAGATTAACCACGCGTGGAAATAAAATAAATTGCTTCGTTCCACTCCTGTCACTTCGATAAACTAGCTGAAACAAAAAATTGTGTTAATATAACTTTCTGAAATTTGTACAATTCGCTCCACCCGAGTGGAGAAATTTATGCAGTTTCGATACGTATTATGTACACTGTAAAAAAAATTAATTTTTACTGAGGAATTGTTTGTAATTTTGAAAATGTTGGTAACAGTACGAACATTTATCTTGTAAAACTACTTGTTTGTGAAACTACAAGACACGTGTTTTGAAATAGTCCTTAAGAAATGTTTGTACTATACCGACCCGTTCAGCGTTCAAGTTCAGCGTAACAACGGAACCGAGATACCGCCAGCTGTTAGCACCCTTGACTGGCTTCGTAACGAGCATGTTGTCGTGCCGACACACCGTTAAAGTCGCATTAGAGAGGGGAAATAACAGTCAAACGAACATCTTGCCTCCAGCATCATTTGTCTTCCCGACGTCCATGAAAAAGCTTCAGCGCCAGACAGTCATCGTCGGCTCGGTGGAGAAACTTTACCGTTTCTTAACGTAACTGTTTGCAGTGGCCGTCCTTCATAACTACGCATGTCATTTCGACTAAGGACTTTTTTTATGCTGGCGGAGAGAGAGAGAGTCAGTGAGACATAGAGAGAGACAGTGTGTTTACGTATTTGGTAACGAAGGCTGTCAATACGAAAGCACTCCAATAGAATTAAATTNCATAGAGAGAGACAGTGTGTTTACGTATTTGGTAACGAAGGCTGTCAATACGAAAGCACTCCAATAGAATTAAATTCTGTGAGTTGGCGTGTTTCATGGCCGGGTTTCGAAGTGAAGAAATGTTAAGTCATGAAAATGAACCAGGCCTACCTCTTCAGTGAACACCTACACTCACACACCCACTTTCGAAATTCCGTCACGCGAGAATCAAGACAAATTAAACAGTTCTTAAACCATAAACAGTACTTAAACTATCGCATTGTTTGGACAGAAGGATTGCATCCCACTTTCCACCGCCTCTGTACATACCGATGATCTTTTAGTATTATAAAACTGGTGTATCGTGAACCACTTTTCATGTAATTAAATCACTCATATTTTAATTTAAATACAAAGCATTTTTAATTAACTATTAAAAATTATTTTTAAAAACCATTTAAATAAAAGTATTTTTTCTGGGGTGAATCAGAAAAATACATTTACAATATAACTTTAAGTATTAAATTTAAAAGTCAGAGGATACTCCGACAAAATAAGTTATACATCAAATTAAAACATTAAATCTACAAATTTTTACACTTTTAAATTTAGTGCTTATATTTATACAGCTCTTAAAAAAATAATTTTGATTATTAAATTACATTTTTTTACATTGTTTATTAAAATTATTTTGGATTTAAACTAATATATGGATTTTTAACTACCTTAAAAGTGGTTCATGTTGAACCAGATCTATGCTAATACATGTTTTTTGAAATAAGAAAATGTACAGAATGTCTGAACTACACCGACAAACCTATATAGCTGGTAGAGTTGTATCCAAGAGTGCAATTTTAACTAATGAAGTAATTAACGAAAACTTTTGGTCTGAAACTGTGACTGATCCGGTCTCCTTGTCACACGAGTGTGACGTATTGGCTAGCACGGTTATCTAAAACCCTGAAAAATTCCAGAAATTACAGAAAGGTAGGGAATCGTACAGTAATCTTCGTAAAATTACGGACACCTCATTTTCTCATAACGAACATGCTGTGAATTTCAGAGAAATTATTTCAATTTCTAAATATGTTTTTGTTTTTGTTTTAGATGGCATTACAATTTTTTTTCTTCGTATTTTTAACTGTGTATAGAAATACATTTTTTTTCCTTCAAATTATGGAGCAGGATTTGAACACGAAATAAACATTTTCTAACCAAGGCCGTATGAACTGACCTAACGAATTTGCGTAAATACTTATAGCTAGAAGCTAGCATTCATAATTTGTACACGTTTAATTTTGGCTTACTTCGTGTTTGAACCGTTACCACCTGCTACAAGCCGCTTGTGCTCAATTTTGATATCTAAAGGCGAATATCCAATCTGTCGGAAAGACCAATAATTTTTTTTGGTTACAGCGACGAATAATACTTCATGTGTTGTTTGTCCTTTGCGCCCTAAGATACCGGAAATACGAAGCGTTTATGTCATGTTTGCCACTTGTCTGGAAAACAAAGAAATGTCAGGTAATTTGAAAACTGTTAGGGAAACCCGGGAAATGTCAGGTAATTAGAAAACTGTTAGGGAAACCCGGGAAATTTCAGGTAATTTTGAACACAGTAGTTAAGTGTAACGTAATTATGGGATAAGCAAGTTATATCTAGCTATTCTGTCGTCGACGATGCACCTATGAAGACAGAATTTGTTTCCAACGCAGAAGAGGGGCCGAGGTGGTGTAGTGGTCAGACTACTCGCCTCCCATCTTGGCGAGCCGGGTTCGATTTCCGGTGGGGTCGCACACGGATTTTCGCATGCAGGAATCGTGCCGGACCATTCCACTCGTCGACGGGTTTTCTCGGGGATATCCCGTTTACCCCGTCCTTGTTTTCCGGCGTTGCTCCATACTCACCTCGCTTCACCCTCATCGGGTATCAAGACCTCGATGTTAAAAGCCATCCCAAATCTCCGCACTCCACTTCACTCCAATGCAAAAATAAATTTTAAAAATAATGTGTGTGGTTTCTTGGCGTATGTCAGTTTAAAGTTTAAACTTTACATGATTACTTGAGAAGCACGGCTAACTGCCGTATTGTCACTCGCCTGGTTGGCCTGTTGCGCGTTTGTTGAATGCCTAGTTTTTCCCGTACATTGTATGTAGGGCATTTTGTTCAGATGCGTTACGTTGTAATATAACATTAGTTATTTTGTGTTGAAGATGTGCTGCATTATAAAGAAGTCACCGTAATAGAAAAATATTTCAAACAAAAGGTTAGGAGAAAATGTTTTATTTTTGTCTCTATATCAGGGAAATGATCGGGAATTTTCAAATGAGAAAAAATTGGCAACCCTGTTAGGTGTTATACAACTACGGAAACCAGTT
This sequence comes from Clitarchus hookeri, assembly GCA_002778355.1. Classification (NCBI taxonomy): domain Eukaryota; kingdom Metazoa; phylum Arthropoda; class Insecta; order Phasmatodea; family Phasmatidae; genus Clitarchus; species Clitarchus hookeri. The sequence goes on along the minus strand of NQII01005860.1, from coordinate 74,870 downwards.
CCGTTTTTTTTTCGCCATTAACGGCCGGTGTTTAATTGTATAGGAAGTGTACACGTTTCCGTAACAATTTCCGTTGGTTTTAAGACGTGTATAACGGTGCAGGTGTCAGTTGAATATTGCGGAAATACACCGCGAATGCCGGCAGCGCACGCTGCTCGGGCAATCGAGTTCCGGACTCGTATTCTTGAAGGTCGCGTGGCTGTCACGAATGAGTAATCTGCGAATGTTAATGATGCACTTTCGTCTCTAGCTCGGGTTTCTCGGTGTTCTTGACTTTCATTCGTGCCCGCCTCGAACCGCTTCATATAATTTTAGTTTCCTCATTTCTGACAGCTGATTATAGCATTTTTTTTTCCCCTCTGTCTGACAATGAATGACTACTACTTCGCAACAACAAGCACTTTGCGTGACTGCTCGTATGTATAATATATTTACGTGAGACGCATTGAAGTGATCTCATACTGCACATTGATGTGCCCTCGTTAATTACAGCAGTTTTCTTCACACAGTCCAAGCCAACCTTGCACTAAATTTCGTGCGAGAATTTCTAGTGCAAGGCATGGATCCTGCACGAGTTCAAGAGGCAAAACCATGTCCCTTTCTTTTAAATGCAAGTTCGAGGAAACAAAGCGATTTTTTTGGTCTTCATACACTGATCTTACGATAAGCTGCATACCAGTCAATGAAACAGTAACGTGTCTACATTTTTAAGGGATGCTGAAAGTAATCTGGCGAAATATATTGCGGTTGGGAAGGCTTCGTAATGTAAAAAGAAAAAGGAGTAGCAGCTTAAGGTGACGGTGTGACAGTTGAATCAAGATCTTTCAAATTTAATTATTATCCTCGTTACTAACCTGGAACTAAGTGAGCGATGGGAGTTTCCATGTTAGGATTGTGGCTGTATAACTACTGTTTTCTTACAAGTAGAAATTTTTCTACAAGTTATATAAAAAAACAATGGTGCGTGAAATCGTTTCGTATGGAATCTGCTTGATATTTTCTCTTGACGTGCGAGGTTTCGTAAAAAGATAATTTCGCGTAGTTACAGACATTTCTTTCAAGAACCCACAGTACCTGCTACTGCTGCGGTTCCCGTTTCACTGGCAAGCCCCGATGGGAGGAAATATTTCTATTAGGCGGTTCACCGTAAACTGAGAACTTTAAAAGGCCCTGCTTCATATTCACTTGTATGCCCATTGTCTACTGTTCCACCATATGTAAAATTAATATTGCCACCAGTAGAATGATTTAGATGAGTCTGGCATAATGTATTTTAAATGGGACAAAACTGACACCGGCGCCGGACGGCAGTCATCTTATGACGTCACCCCACCACCATGTTGGATCCCGGTGATCTTGGCCCTGTACCCGTGACCTTCGATAACCTTAAACCCAAAATATACAAAAAAAATTATAAAGAATTTAAAAAATTGAAAAAAATTAAAAATTATTCAAGCAAATTATTTAAAGATGTACCTGCAGGAGGTCCAGGGTTTGATGACAGGTGAATCGACTAAGCTCCCGACACGAACGACCCTCACCAGAGAGACCAGTGTCCATCTCATCAGCCATATTAGATCTGGGGGACCTTGACCCATGACCTTGACCCCATTCCTGTGACCTTTAATAGCCTTCAACCCAAACAAAATTCCTAAAAATTCCAAAAATTTATAAAAAAAATTATTAAAGAATTATTATTACAAATTTATTTAAAAATTATTAGAAAATGTATTTAAAAACTTACATTTTCGAAGGTCCCACCATAACCACCCTAGTCAAAAATTTTAATTTGTTATTTAATTGAGCACATACTCTTGTTCGTTAAAAAGTCAGTAGACCTCAAACCCCTCACCCATACTAATGCCCTCGTATGCAGGCATCGCGTTTTTTTTAGTTTGTCATTTGTTTTAATTTTGAACACCTAGGTGGCATGAGTGTATTAATTACCGATTTTGTGACCATGCGAGCTGGTGATTTAGCCACCAGGCGGCAGCCATATTTGTTTATGTTTTTAACATATAGGTGGTGCTGTCGGCACCCTCCATATTGGATTATATTTTCAACACATAAGGGGAGCTCATTTCTCGATTTCACCACCAGACGATCTGTCAGCATCTATCCACTCTGTCGATTCAACCACCAAGTGAACTGTTGACACTCGTATTTTTATAGGCATAGGAAAATCTGTAATTTTTATCCTATTTAACAAATTATTTCCAATTAGTAGTAAACCTACATGCACGATGCGGGACTTTGACTACCTGCATAATTTATTAAATCTAAATTTTTTTATTAAAAATTTTAACTTGTTCAATTTTATAAGTTATTTTTATTTAATTATATAATTGTACATATAATACAATGGTACTTTGTACACTACTTTTTAATTAAATTTTAATTATATTATGGCAAATTAGGTAAACATTAAATAAAACATTAATTTGTTCACACGCATCTTTTTATTCAATTAATTTATTACAGTCGCTCATGCGCTCAAAAAAATTGCAATATTCTTCAATATAAATGCATTTCAATATATGCAACTTTGTTGTAGGTCATAGTCTTTTATGCATCTCGCCATTCACACTCGTGTTGTTCTTGTGCAAAAATACCGTTACATGTATTACACCGACACGCTGTGCAGGGCAGGTTATGTAGGTAACTATACACTTTTGAGGACATGTACCGAAGTCACAAGTGACTTTCTTGCAGAAAACCTGTTTCCGAGGTACTGATGAGAAATGCACGTTGCCTTTACAGGTCTTTGCATGTCCAAGTAAATTGTCTCTATGGCTCAAAAGCTCACCGCACCTGTCACACAAATATGGCATACGACAGGGATTTTTGGCACAATTAAAGCGTTCATTTCACTGTAGATTGTGGCCGAAAGTAAATGTCTTATCACAAAAGTGACACTGATAACGACGTAGTGGTTCAGGCAAAGACTCGGACGGACCTGTTGGAGATGCAGGTGCTGGAGCTAAAGAAGCAGGTAACGCCAGTAATGGTGTTCTAGGTACCTCAGCCGAAAAGTTCGATGGCTCCATCGAAGATTTCGCAGTCATCACAGCTGAAGTAGTCGATTGTACTGTACCATCTGTAGATGACCGTGCTGGTGGCAGTAGATGCTGGTAGTGATGTAGGTGTCTCAGCTGAAGAAGTCGACGGCGTTGGTGAAACAGGAGACATCTCACTCGAAGAAGAAATCGATGATGGGAAACCATTGGCAGGTAGTATCCACTCCACTTTAACGTAACTGACTATGGATTACCTGGCTTAGAAGCTAGTCTAGACAATCCGCCCTTTCACAGCCGCTGCAAAACTAAGCCTGTCAGCTGACCCGCCATTGCTTATAATATACGCGTAAGTAATCCCTATGACGCCACTTCGAAATTGAACCAATCATATTACACATTTAAGACATTGTTCGGACATCAACCAGCCAATCACCGAGCTGACGCGTGATTGCAGCTGGCCAATCGCATGCAGGCATTGAGACATCACATACGGGGAGGTTGGCAGGCTTTGGGTTCTTATCATAATTATATGTACGAACCACACAAACAGGCCAGTCCCTCAGACACTGTGGAAACTGACCCAGTCGAAGACACTTACTCGCAAGCACGACCAGGCGACGAGGAAGCCAACCCGGAACACAGGTGCCCGATGTGTATGGACCTCGATGAAGTTTCGAATATATTTTCAAATTAAAAAAAAAAAAAGATAATTTTTTTGTGTGCATGTGAACTTAATTTTTTCTAACTAAAAATAACATTAAATGTATTGCAATATTAAGGTATTTAATTTGTAAAATTGTTTCACCATTAAGCAGATTTTACTCTCGTACAGCGAGGACGACGAGAAAACAAAAGTTTTCACATGTTTACCGCCGTGTCCATGGAAGCACCTCGACCGCACCACTCGACATGCGCGCCGTCAGCAGTCGTTACAGGCGGAGGGATGCAGGGCATATTCCGTACGACGGAATTCCGGCCATGTTGGACTCTGTCATAATTCCCTATTATCCTGTGTGTGTGTGCGCGCGCGCGCTTGGAAGTAGATTTTGTACAGTGTGCACAGGACGGAAATTATCGACGCCCGAAATCAGTTTGATTTGCGTTCTGACTTAGCTACCGAACAAGCCGGCATCACCAGTCATTCGCCACCGCTCAACCTCGTCCAGACGTATATGAAAGACTTAAAGAGTGCGAAAAAAAATCAGAGCACATTGCAGTCAGCGCATTACCGAGACCATGCGATTTTGGAGTTATGTTAATCCCTTTCGAATGCTAGAAAACTAATTCTGTATACCAATTTTTTTGTAATGTAAATAAAATGCTGGCCCGAATCCCTTCCAGCCTACTCCGTCACCATACTACATCTACTGCCCATTTGTTTTTAGTATCGCCCACTAGAGCGCACTGGTGAGCTCAAATATCCCAGTACATCAGGTCTCTTCATTGCTGACGTATAAAAATAACAAATAGCCATACTGGTATATGGATCAAGAGCTCCTCAGTTCCGTGCAACAGCTTATTTAAACGTGAATGTTGGCAACGTGCGTTACACGATCAATGGTATTGCGTGGTACGCCTGGGACTCAGGCAATACGGAAGGCACTCGTACATTGCAAACTGTGTGACGCAAGGCGTCTTGGTGCCAACATGCGACGGTGCTTCGTAATTGGAACTAGTGCGTCGAAAAACTGAGGATGTTTCGAATTTGGTTGCTTTTTACTTGTTTTTACGTCGGGGACCAGTGCACGGGGCCCGGTGACAGTAATTTTAATATATTTTGTATAATTTTTGCAGCAGAGCCGTTTTGTTTCTTCTGCAGTAGAAGATTGTTCGTCAAAAATAAAATGTCAGAAATATTTGTATTGTTCCCGTTGCAGTTAGATCAGCAGCAAAGCAAAAAAGGTTTTCTGATGCTAGTAATGACCTTTTATTGCTGATAAGCTGAAAACCAATGATCTGTAAATTTTCCTGTGCAAATTTCTTTAAACAAAACAATTTAAAGCTTCTGGCATACCGCTTTACTTAAATGAAGGTTTTTTTTTAAGCTGATATAGTTTGACTGTCTGCCTGGTGCCTCAGCTACATTGAAGTGTGTTTGTAATACACGTTTTTTTTCCCTTCAAACAAACCACTTCACGTGCACACACTCTGTTTCCACACGAAAAGAATTAACACTTCAGAATANTTTTTTTCCCTTCAAACAAACCACTTCACGTGCACACACTCTGTTTCCACACGAAAAGAATTAACACTTCAGAATAAGGCCAGGGCCGAATGCAACCTTAAGCACATCACGCTTATTACAAACGCTATTTGAAGCTCTTCGACATGGCCATAACATTTTTAGACTGGTGTGGCTTAAAATAATCCGGACGAATACCTGCGATGCTGGTATAGGGTATTGCACTGAACGTTGCTACAAAATTTCCACCAATAAAATTATAGGGGCATCCCTTAAAGTCCCGTGGTAAATTTCGTGCACCGGGAAAGCTTGCACGCCAGCTCAGACACTTGCGCATAGCGACGACGGGGCACTTAATGTGCGTGCCAGTGTCGCCCTTATCATTTATTTTCTTTCGTGCCTCAACAGCGGGAAATACTTTCGCGTAAATTGGCGCCTTAACACGACGTTAAGACACGTAACTACTTTTACATCTTAGTCAGTGCATCCGTTAAAAATGCGTGCAATTAGGAGCGGGAGGGGTAAATCTTTGTTCAAATGTTGTCACAAGTGCTTAATTGTCCACGAAAACTCTATACACGGTTATCCTGAACTCCGATTGCAGACTTTGTGAGACGATTAGTTATAGAAAAGTAGAAAGCATATGATGCAACCTATGACCTAGCGTAATTATTAAGGGAGATACACGCACTTAAAAATNTATAGAAAAGTAGAAAGCATATGATGCAACCTATGACCTAGCGTAATTATTAAGGGAGATACACGCACTTAAAAATTGCGAATTAAAATTATTTATTTGCAAAATGTCAAAAAACTACTATGTTTTCTCCAGAACTGTTCGCCTCAGCATTTTACGCCAAGGAAACGTTTTGTGTTCCTTTAATGTACGTGATTATTCTGCTCGNCCAGAACTGTTCGCCTCAGCATTTTACGCCAAGGAAACGTTTTGTGTTCCTTTAATGTACGTGATTATTCTGCTCGTGTGCTGCGTGTGTGATAGTTTCGGGCGGCGTGTGTATAGTCCATTCATAGTATCTTCACACTTTTTGAATCAAACCTTTGAAAAAATCACCCCATGTGTGACGTGTTTGGTTTCCTAAATATGCCATTCATCACTTCTGTTAACATAAAAGTATCTTATATGTGGTCAAATTTAGCTTTCACTTATGTTCTATCTATTAATGGTAACGTTTCAATTAAAGATAAAATGAATAAAAGCAGATAAAATAGGAGGTGTTGGTATTAACTAGTAAGAAACAGTTCTCTGGTAAAATTTTGTTACACTGGGTTGGCACGAATGTGGTGAGTTGTCCTCTTGGTGTAATTTTCTGAACTCGGTTAAGCTTTGTTTGCATGGAGCGGAGGAATAACCTAGAACTTTAGCAAGGCTTTCGAAAATTTGGAAGTAACCCTGTTTAGGTNTTGTTTGCATGGAGCGGAGGAATAACCTAGAACTTTAGCAAGGCTTTCGAAAATTTGGAAGTAACCCTGTTTAGGTTTGGTTTAGGTTATGTGTGTTCACATTATCAAATACTCTGCTTTGCACGTTGTAGTAAAAGTTTTGAGCGTATAAAAAAATGTAAAATCGTAAAAAGAAGATCTTTTTTTAAATATTACTCTAAATTTATTCCGGAACTGGGAGGATAGACCATTGATTTTATTTTCCACAAATTATTACATTCCCCGTTAGGTCCGGACTCGGGAACGCAAGCGGAACAAGAGGACGACATGGGGTGAGTTTGCACTATTCTACAGTACGAAGAAACCCACATTCCTGCAAATTATGAAATCAAAAATACTCACCTGTTGCAAATTATGGGTACAGGTTTCGTAATATACACGTCTCACATTGTATGTTTTTTACAGTGTTTATTTAACACTGCGTAAATACTACCGCCAAACCACGAGCACTTATTTATTAATACGAAAGTGATAATCACCACGCGGCAAGTCGAAGCTCTTGTTGCCGTGCGTAACACAACGGCCACGAAAACGAATATCAACAAACCAAATACTCGATTCCTATTGGCTACACGTATTCAAGGACACGGAAGAGCTGGGAGATGCCCAGCTCTCTTATCTGCGTCCGTACGTTATCCGCTTCGGTATCCGCGTCCGGTTCCGTGAACCGTATCCGCGTGCGAGTCATTGTAGAACGCGCCTGGAGGAACAGGGCCGGAGGTTTGCGTAGCGTGCAATATCGTTACGACCGAGACCCGGTTCGCTTAAGAGAAGACCTCTTTACACGATAATATAATTATCGAATCCAATTTATTGAACTAAAATGTCACTTTATTTGCCTGTCAACGAATTGAATTCAATAAGCTCTCAAGTCTCCACATTCAAATTTATCACAAACTTTTTTAAAGAAACGAGTTAAATAAATACCAAAATTAAATTTTTTAGAGGTGCCTGCGACTCATTCACGACACGAAAATAATTGGTTATACCACAACAATTTTTCTTGAAATAATTGTACATTTTCTTTTTTAAAAATATGTGTCCTTATTTTATTACAACTTTAAGTGTGGGCCCACAACTGAATTATTATGAAATTACTTATGTTACTATTCTAAGAAAAGCTGTGATCTGTGACTGAAATGTTGGATTCAAGAAAATACAGAACCTGTTCAAAACAAGACATTAAAAAAAACTTAAAAAGAAAATGGCCTCGATTATGACGTTCGTATGACCTTAGAAAGCATTCAGTGAATTGAATTAAATAAAAATTGAAGGTAATTAAAAAAAACGATCTTGTGAAAGGGTTTTTAGGGCGTTCGGTGCGTGAGTGTGAGAGAGAGCCTAATTTTAATTGTGGTGGAAGAATACAAATTTTGCATTAAAAAAATTAGATCCTATTCAACTTCGAACGGCGTACGAAATAAATTTTCTACGAACAAAAATTGTTATCTCTGTGTCAATAGTTTCGCGTTAAACGACGCGCTGAAGCAACAGGATGCATGCGACTATCTATTACCACAGCCACTTCAAGTCTCGCAATTACTTCCGTTTCCGCTTAATTTACTGGAACTCCTTTTCCTCAGCTTCGCAAATATCTCCGAGACCTGCGTGCCCGCTTTTCGGGATTAGGTTTAAATACCTTAGGATAATTTTTTGATAATAAATATAGAAGTAAGTGTGTTTTTAAAGTATTGCCTATTATAATTGGAGCCCCAGATATAGCGTTCCCACGAATAAATAACATAAGATTTTGATTACTACCTCCCTCATTAACATTATTAATTATAAGAAGAATAGTTGATACAGGGACAGGTACAGGATGAACATTATATCCCCTCTAGCGGGATTAACTGGTCATAGTAGAATATATGTAGATTTAATTATTTTCTCATTACATGTAGCAGGAATCTCATCAATTTTAGGAGCTATTCATTTTATCTCAACAACAATCAATATAAGGTACTGTGTAGCATGAGTCGTAGCTAATTGTTTTCAAAACTTCGGGTGCACTCGATACAGTTATTTTGTTTACTCGTGGTTCTGCCCCTACTGAAGCGAAGAGACGTCATTACCCCACCCATATCAGGCTTACTTCTACTACGGGTTGGGAAAATCAATGTTAAAAAAGTTTGGCAACCAAAACATTTCGCCACTACGTAAGCGCTTGTGTCGGCAATGTACCGGATTTTCTCTATTTCCTACGTCAAAAACAGAATAACTGTAATATTCATAAATACAATATAAAATAACATCGTAAAAAACTAAAATTTTCCTCTTTTATTATTCACGTAGCTCAAAATTTTAATTAAAAGTTACCTTTTTGGAACACTGCGCAACTAGCGGCGGAAACTTTCCCTATGCCAAACTCTCAGTCAGGAAATCACGTTTTGTTCTTAACCTGAGTGGTNTTATTATTCACGTAGCTCAAAATTTTAATTAAAAGTTACCTTTTTGGAACACCGCGCAACTAGTGGCGGAAACTTTCCCTATGCCAAACTCTCAGCTAGGAAATCACGTTTTGTTCTTAACCTGAGTGGAATAAACAGCTAGGTCGATACTATACTTCATGCGCTCCGAGATGGCAGCTTGTATTACTCCGCCTGCCCGCGCGCTTGTAAGGTACTAATTGCGTGGACGGTTACCAACACGCTTGCCATGAGCAGTCAGCTGTCTGAATCGCACCGCTTTCGTTTTCACGCTACGGAAACAAATCACGGTTACTTCCAACTTTTCTGAAGCCCTGCTGAAGTTATGCTTCCAGGCTATTTCTCCGCCTCATGCAAACAAAAGTTTAACTAAGTCTAGGAAATTACACCAAAGGGACACCGCGTCGCATTTTTGCACTTTAATAATATTTTGCATGAGAACTATTTCTTAAAAGGCATTACCAACACACCTATTTTCTCCCGGTTTATATTCACATAATTATAAATTATATATTATAATTTATAGCTAAAATAACTTATGATCAAAAACCTTATTTAACGAAAAATAAAATACTTCTATGCTAACAGAAGTATTAAACACGTGTGATACATGAGAAATTTAGGGAACGACCAAATACGTCATACATAGTGAGATTTTCCCAAGGTTTGATTAAAAAAGTGTGAAGATACCGTTGATAGATTATACTTATTTTAGTTACGAGTAGGAAGGTGGTCTGTGTTAAGTTGGCAGTCTACACCTTGTTAATGTTTGCTATTAACATTTCATGAAAAGAAAAGAGAATCTTACAACCACGATGCCCTTTTATTTATTCTCGAAGGTAACTGTCTACATAGAAGACACATGTATTGAGTAAAATGTTAAAGGCTCGTACTGCAAAGGCTGTTCTTCTATAAATCCGCAACATCCTCTAGCGGGATGACCAGCTGAACAGGTCGACTAACCTTGGTTCCATCTGATTGGCAGGATATGACACCTCTAATCTTCTTATCTCGTCCACGTCGTACTTCTTCTATCCTAGCTCTCTTCCACATGTGTCTGGGTTTAGCATCGTCTTGAAGGAGAAGGATATCCCCCTACTCTGAGTTTGTGTTATCTCTCTCGTTCTTTCACTTCATTATAGTTCTTCAATAACAAAAGGCACTCTCTTTTCCAGCGCAGCCAAAAGGCCTCAGCTACTCTTTGTTTGTGACCGTAACTCTCTCGTGAGATCTCTTTCAGTTGATGGTTCCGGGCCATTTGGGATAGTTGTCAGTTTTTCCATTATTAAGGAAGTAAACAGATGTCGGAACTTGATTGCTGTCAGCATCCTTGGTTAAAGGCATTTAATTTAGGGCGGCTTCAATGCTGATCAAGATTGAGTTTAAGAGCCTTCTTCGTCTGTCTGAGATCGTCCTGGTGCCTACCTTAGGCAGCGTTTGGTGGAACCTATCATCCTTCCCCACCCTCCTCTCCACCGAGCCGCCCATGAAGCAATGAATTTCCAAGTAACTCCGTGATGTGTACAGTAGCGTTGTATTTTACAATCTTGCATGTAATGTAAAATCTCCTCAAATTTCTTGTTGGCTGCATGAAAAGTTGTAGCATTGTCCGAGTACATTGTATGGGGCAGCCTACGGCGACCAGCAAACCGCTGTGTTGCCATGAGAAGTCTGTCTGTTGACATGTATGTTGACATGCCTGTTACCAGCTCAAGATGGATGGCACGAGTAGTGGTGCACGTGGATAAAACTATGTAATACTTCTTGGTTTGCTTTCTAAATTTGATAAATAGTGGACCAGCGAAGTCTATCCCAGTAACTCCAAATTGTTGAACAAGTCGGACTCTTTCTAAGGGCAGAGGAGCTTCAATTCTTTGATTAAGAGCTATTTTACACGGTAGACACTTGTGAAGGACCTTTTTGATGGACTGCCGAACTCTTAAAATCCATAATTCATTGCGTAGTTCTGTCAGCACAATATTGACGCCCAAGTGATGAAGTCTGACGTGCGCCTGCATTATTAGTAATTGTGTGAAGTGATGAGAGCCATCGAGGATGATAGGATGTTTCTCTGTCATGGACAAGTCTCCAAAGTGTAGTCTTCTTCCCAGTCTGATGACATCATCCTCTAGAAAAGGATTGGATCGAGCAATTTTTGATGATATTGACAGTGTGGAGTTTTGTAGTAGTGCGTTTAATTCAGCAGTGAAACATCGTTCTTGAACTTTATGGATCCAGTTGTTCCGATAATATTCAATTTCAACAGCAGTTCGAGTGTGTGAGAATTTCCTTTTAAACCTGATAGCTTCTATGAAGCGGAAGATACAGGCAGTGACATGCAGTAATTTCCCATAAGAGCTGAAATTTTGTGCGTTCAAGGTCCAAAAGTGTGTCAGAAAGTGTTGGTTGTAAATGTCCCAAGTTATCTAGATCTGCCTGAATGATACTATTTTTATCACCATAACGTGATTTGAGAATATTCTTCGTCTGTTCACATGTGTCAGCTGTTACCGTCGTTATACCATCTACTAAACTTTTTGGTTCGCCGTCTAAGTATCCGGGTTTGTTAATCGTGGATGTGGATACATTACAAATTGTTAAGAGGAAGTATAAAATCGTCTCAAAATACTTGTTTACTAAACAGTATTCTAACCTCAAATCCAATCCACGCCGTTTTTGCCAGTTGTGTCGACAGAAAAGCAGTTCAATGTTGGGAGACGGAGACTGGTTGTGAGCAGCCAGCGAGATCGGCCTACGTCATCTTTGGTCTGTCGAAAGGAACCGTCACGCCATTTCATGTTTTTATACTTGGCTATTCTGTGTCTTTGTTGACATCTTGTAATGGGTAATGTATGTAAGCCAAGGGAGCGTAAGGTCAGCAGGAATGTCCCGCAGACATCGTGACAAGGTCTGGTTCTCGATCTGTGACAGCTGAATGATAAAGCGATGGGCGGGGCACTTGTGGCGTGTGATCTGCACACATTCAACTCGATCGACAGCTCGTGTTCCGTTTGTCTGGCCCTGTATGCGAACAAGACGTTCATACACAGAAAAACCCGAGGGGAAACTTGGTGACGGGTCATTTGCGAACGATTCGTTCGCTACGAAACGAATCGATTCTTTTGAGTCGATTCAAAAGTACAACACGGGTCGAAAGAACGTTAAAGGTGGGGAAGATGAAATATTCATAAAGCCTGATTCGTTCGTAAAAGAATCCGGAGTCAAGATTCAACAGAGCTCGTAAAAAAAAAAAACTCATCGTAACTTGTCACCCAACAATGACAAATAGTAGTTTAGAATTTCGTAGTTCATATAAAATATCAGTAGAATGACATAGACAGAGCTAGGATAGAGGCGTGGGGCGGGACCCGGGAACCCCGGCGGTTATCTTGGATAATGTCAGATACCTGCTGCTCTGTCATTCCTCGTCAGCAGTGGCCATATTGTTTCCCTTTTATCTTGGAAGTTCCCTTTTTTCCTTTAAAAGATTTCCCTTTTTTACCCTCCTGCTCTATCATTCCTTCCAGCCTCTGCATGCTCTGGCATTCCGATTCTTTTTCCTCACGCTCCGGCATTCCTTCCCTTCGCTCTCTCTTCCATGCCTGTTCTCTCTCTCTCTTTCGTAAGTTTTATCCCTTGGGGTTTTTTCATATTCCTTCTGGTCTCCTTTAACTTCTCTCTCTTGCTTTTCGCGTCCTACATCACCATCGTCTGCTGTAAGTGACAATTTTTAATTCCCGTCCCTACCACCAGTCAACTGCTGTAGGCGGCCATCTTTGATTCCCATGCCTACCACCAGTCGACTTCTGTAGGCGGCCATATTTGATTCCCATGCCTATCACCAGTCGACTGCTGTAAGCGACCATCTTTAATTCCCGCTAATATTAAGTGTACTGTAAAAGAAAAAAAAATCGTGAAAATGGTTTAAAAAAACGCATTTTTAGAGTCAACCTGTGCATTTTCCTTAATAGGTAGGAGAAAAATAAAACGGTACAGTCGTAGTTAAATCCATGGGATTTCGTCGCGCGTAATAAAATCCCGCCGTTACAGATCTCATTTTCACAGGAAGGCGTAACAGCGGAGGCACTGCACGCAGGTTGAGTGCCTTGCGCTTAAGGGCGACGGGCCGCTGATCGCGCGTGTTATTGTCGCCCGTATTGCTGTTCCTCGAACGCGAGATAAAAAAAAACTCGAGGCCGTGTACTCTGTAACAGTAGTTTCCATNAACAACAATCCTGGGAACTATAAGCGACCGGTAAAGCACGGAGACTTTAAATCAGCAAAGGGTATGACGACTTGTCAGTGCTCGTCAGCAGTAACACTTGGCAGCAATTTCATTTTAATTAAAGAAATGATACAAGACTAAGAATTTCAGCATTAAATTTTATTTCAAGGCTGATTTATATTACCGTTTACTCTTTGTCGTCCATTCACGGTTACTCCCGCCTTTTTCTGAAGCTCTGATAAAATTTTTAATTCCAGGAAATTCCTCCGCCTCATGAAAAAGAAAACCTCAACCGAGTCTAGAAAATTACTTCAAAGACTCGAAGACTTCCTACAAATATTCTCGTCGGTGACGTGTTTGACAGCAGACGCCATCAACACATCGTGCGCATAATAAACGCTATTCCAAAAGGCTTTATCACACTGTTTTATCTCATAACATATTAAACATGGGGACCTTTAATAGGGACCTACAGTGAACTTTGCTTCAGACTTTCCGTCAATAGAATGTTGGGTCACAGCTTAAGGTGGCCGCCTGGGTTGGCAGAGCTCCAGAGGTCTGCTTACGAATAGCATTCAAGAAACGTTACGCGTCTGCATACGTTTTTCAGTTCCTCCGTTTCTCACTAGCATTTTTTGTGATAGAGAAAAATGGCTCAAACCGGTGTTTCCACGGTCATTTTTAGGTATGAACATTCCGGTACAAAACATTAAAAAAGGATTAGGGGACATGCGTCAGACCTTTATTTTTATCATTACGTCATAAAATGGCAGGGTCTCCGCTGAAAGTCTCACGGAGGCGCGTTATCGACGGCAAGACTGCACGCCAGTTCAGTGCTCTGCGCGTAGAGGCGATGAGAGAGTTGATGCGCATGTCTCGGTCGCCCCTAGCGCTCCCACGCTTGTAGGCCTTAGACGGGCCAAACTCCTTCACCCAGGCAGCCGCCTTAAAGTCCCATAGGCACTCGCAGCACGACGGAAACACTGCACGCCAGTTCAGCGCCGTGCGCGTAGGGGTGACGGGGAACGAGATACCCGTGTCAGTGTCGCCCTTATCGCTCGCTTGCTTCTGAGCTTCAAACACGTTAAAAAGCTCCAAGTAGACGGTGTCCTTAAGGCTAGGCTTCACCCCTTTTAAATAAATTCTTCTTTTTCGCCTCATAATTTCGGATTCACAGTAATTACTGACAAAGTACGATTATAGAAAATCTACATTTTACGAGATGTTTAATATTTTTGTGTGTTACCTGCTTGTTGTAAAAAGTCGAGAAAATATTTATATTTTATCAATAAGTTCCTGCCTTTTTGCAAGCAGGAAATAACACACAGTGAAAATTAAATAGAAAAATATTAAACAACTAGTAAGTTGTACATTTTCTATAATCAAACATTTCTAATAATACCTCTGAATCTGAAATTATGACGCGAAAACGACGAATGTCTGCAGAAGGGGTGGAGATGAGCCTTAAGTATTGCGAGAGGGGCCACGGTGGTGTAGTGGTTGGACTACTCGCCTTCCACCCAGGCGAACCGGGTTCGATTCCCGGCGGGTCGCTCCCCGATTTTCGCATGTAGGAATCGTGCAGGTCGGCGGGGTTTTATCGGGGCTCTCCCGTTCCTCCGGCCTTTGCATTCCGACGCTGCTCTATGCTCACCCCGTTCCACCCTCATCGGCTCTCGAGACCTCGATGCTAAGAGCCGCTCAAGTGTCTTCGCTCATTTCACTCGCCGAAGTTCCGCGAAGATCAGTTCAAATGGGGCTGTTTATGGCCAAGAGAGCAGTAGAGGAGTGGAAGTCGTGCTTTGTTGTCGCGACGCAGCACACGGTTCGCCGGTGTCTCGTNTTTGTTGTCGCGACGCAGCACACGGTTCGCCGGTGTCTCGTGACGTCACGTAGAGTAGGCCTACCGCTCGACCTTGCCCTTGAGCCAAGGCGACGGATTTGTCCCCCGGCTACGCCTTTGGAATTTCGTATTTTAATGCGCATTAAAAGTGTGATGTCAAAATCTGAGGACATCAAATTTATTAAACCCATTCTCCGTTTGTTTTATAGGCATATAAAAAATTTAGAAAAACTGCATATTAGCGTTACACGCGTTCCCAACAGCGTTACACTTGATCGATGTATCGATAAAATCATCGGGTCTGCGGAGACCTTTAAGTTGTACATATAGCGGAAGAATACCCGCGGGCAGAATGGTAGATCCTTATCGTGGATTTATAAAAAATGTTCTGCCACGAACTTTACATAAGTTCGTGGCTTGCATATTTTTTGAGAGGATAAATACGCAACGAACNTGACGTCACGTAGAGTAGGCCTACCGCTCGACCTTGCCCTTGAGCCAAGGCGACGGATTTGTCCCCCGGCTACGCCCTTGGAATTTCGTATTTTAATGCGCATTAAAAGTGTGATGTCAAAATCTGAGGACATCAAATTTATTAAACCCATTCTCCGTTTGTTTTATAGGCATATAAAAAATTTAGAAAAACTGCATATTAGCGTTACACGCGTTCCCAACAGCTTTACACTTGATCGATGTATCGATAAAATCATCGGGTCTGCGGAGACCTTTAAGTTGTACATATAGCGGAAGAATACCCGCGGGCAGAATGGTAGATCCTTATCGTGGATTTAAAAAAAATGTTCTGCCACGAACTTTACATAAGTTCGTGGCTTGCATATTTTTTGAGAGGATAAATACGCAACGAACNAAAAAAATGTTCTGCCACGAACTTTACATAAGTTCGTGGCTTGCATATTTTTTGAGAGGATAAATACGCAACGAACTGAAAATCAACTAAGAAGTGCTTTTCAAAGCGTTTTAGATGAACCGCAGAACAGCTCGAAGAGATCAACGTACGTGGCTTATCTGCCGCAGTTTTCACGACTTGCGGTAAGTTTGCTCGCAGTCTTTCCGTCGCGGATGAATGAACTTTTATCTTGGACTGCGAACTGCTGTTGGGTGTGGCCCACTCAAGAGCGAGCCCATTCCCCGCAGAATATTCAGTCATGTAGTCTCTTAAGGTATCTTCGCACTTTCTGAATAAAACCTTTGAAAAATAACACCATGCTTGGTTGTTATTTTCCGGATAAATCATACGTTATACATCGTATATTACATTTCCTAAATACAATATGTTTAAGAGTTTACTGTTCCTTTTTTTTCTGTAAAAATGATACACTCATATATNATTACATTTCCTAAATACAATATGTTTAAGAGTTTACTGTTCCTTTTTTTTCTGTAAAAATGATACACTCATATATTGTCTATAAATTATAATATTTCATATTCAGCATGAATTAGACTGAGAAAAATGAAGTACGTTAGTAATGGCTAGTAAGAAATAATTCCTATGTAAAATACCAAATGTAGTTTTTTATAATGTTATTTGTAAAGTAAACATTTATTAACATCATTAATGTAATGTTGGAGACACATGTCATTGTTATGTATAAAATTATTCACTTTTGATGGTCTGTTCAAAGCANCCAAACAAAATGTTGCATAAAACGAAGCCATCTGGTGGCGAAACGGAGTTCGCCGGGTTTGCTAGTTGTCTATAAATTATAATATTTCATATTCAGCATGAATTAGACTGAGAAAAATGAAGTACGTTAGTAATGGCTAGNATTGTCTATAAATTATAATATTTCATATTCAGCATGAATTAGACTGAGAAAAATGAAGTACGTTAGTAATGGCTAGTAAGAAATAATTCTTATGTAAAATACCAAATGTAGTTTTTTATAATGTTATTTGTAAAGTAAACATTTATTAACATCATATTTAGGTTTTCATTAATGTAATGTTGGAGACACATGTCATTGTTATGTATAAAATTATTCACTTTTGATGGTCTGTTCAAAGCACAAATAAAAAGCACTGGTTTCTCCTAGACGTCTTCTTCCTAACTTGTGGCGGAACGATATGTAGTGAGCAGACCAAAAGTGTAATTTTAGCATGGCTTTGTAAAAGTTTGAATTAACAACAGACTATACAAAAATGTACTGTGTGTTGTGCCTAGCNCAAACTTGTGGCGGAACGATATGTAGTGAGCAGACCAAAAGTATAATTTTAGCATGGCTTTGTAAAAGTTTGAATTAACAACAGACTATACAAAAATGTACTGTGTGTTGTGCCTAGTCTATATGTTTTATTATTGTTATTATTTTAGTTTTAAGACTTTTCACTGTAGCCAAACTAAGAAAATTATTTTGACATGTACACATCGTACAATATTGCCAACTTGCCTTCTACAATGTTGCCTACAGCTAGGGACAGGGAAGTTTCGCGAATTAATTTCAGGACGAGATAGACGTCAAACACGCCTACTTTGAAGCAACCTTTGCAATTGGATCCAACTTTTGAAATCAGCCTTTGAAAAATGTCACTGCCTCTACCTGTGTGCATGCCGACGGGCACGCACCCAGTTAAGTTGGTAACAGCGTAGAGGAAGCAGTTCCGTGTTTTAACGTTGAATTAAACGTGTTAAACATTGGGGGATAGTCAAACTATTTCTTCTGCTTTCTGTTATTTTTAATGCACGTAAGTGTAAGAATGAGCACATTTGTGATATATTAGTGGTGCGATCGCAGTGTNACGCACCCAGTTAAGTTGGTAACAGCGTAGAGGAAGCAGTTCCGTGTTTTAACGTTGAATTAAAAGTGTTAAACATTGGGGGATAGTCAAACTATTTCTTCTGCTTTCTGTTATTTTTAATGCACGTAAGTGTAAGAATGAGCACATTTGTGATATATTAGTGGTGCGATCGCAGTGTGGGGCGCCCATACGCCTGACCTCGCTATCGCCTGCCGCACGAGTGAACGGCAGAGCGTGCGGCCAGCTATACTCCATTCACAGTTACTTCCAACTTTTCCNATGCCGACGGGCACGCACCCAGTTAAGTTGGTAACAGCGTAGAGGAAGCAGTTCCGTGTTTTAACGTTGAATTAAACGTGTTAAACATTGGGGGATAGTCAAACTATTTCTTCTGCTTTCTGTTATTTTTAATGCACGTAAGTGTAAGAATGAGCACATTTGTGATATATTAGTGGTGCGATCGCAGTGTCGGGCGCCCATACGCCTGACCTCGTTATCGCCTGCCGCACGAGTGAACGGCAGAGCGTGCGGCCAGCTATACTCCATTCACAGTTACTTCCAACTTTTCCTACTTCCACGATGCCCCTCCGCCTCACGCATACAAGGCTGAGAAAATTACACGGAGGGCCAACGCACCGCATTCGTGCGCACTCGGCGTAATATCCTGCATGAGAACTATTTCTAGCTACGCATTACCAACACCACCTATCTTTTCTTTGTCTTTATTCATATTAGTTATAAATAAAATATTGTAATTCATAGCTAAAGTATAAGTGAAAGTTCAGTTCGATGAAAAATAATGTACTTTCGTGTTTACAAAAGTATGAAACGCGTATGATACATGGCATATATAGGAAGCAGCCATACACGTTGTAGGTGGTGTGTTTTTTCAAAGGTTTGATTAAAAAAGTGTGAAGAAACCGCAAGTAGACTATACCAGTCGTGCCATGAGCACGTTGTGTCATACTTTAGTGGCTTCCTTCTATACTTACCGCCTAATCTCAGTGTCGCCTTTACTTTTGTCTTCATCTTCGTATTAAGTGCCGTGTGATACGAGTAAGGTCCAGTGGACACGACGGTGCCATCATTACATTCTCTTCGGCATATTTCGATACACTTTTGACATCCGGTATGTGCCAGTACACGTGAAACACAAATTTATGCCTGAAGGCGCACGCCTACCTGGAGACTTTTTCCAGCGTTTGAGGCCGAGAAGCTCCGGGAGCGATAAGTACGACACTGCCACGCAGGTCAAGCGCGCCATCGCCGCTAAGCGCAAGGCTCTGAACTGGCGCACAGTGTTCTCGTCGTGCTGCGTGTACCTATGGGACTCTCAGCGGTGACCCTGTTATTTTATTGGTGGAAAGCCTGCAGGAAGGTTCAGTGCACGTCCCTCGAGTAGTTTTGTATGTATCTGATGCAAACGTTTTGATCTACAGCGCTTTGAAAATGCCGTTTTTTTAGCCATCTTGGAGTACTCTGAAATGATGTTTCTAATGAGCGTGGCGTCTTCAGACAACTTAACAACCCTCGTCTGAAGTGTGTGTTCTTTACGTAGATCAGCACATTGGACGCACGTTTAATAGTTTCGTGTAAAAACGTGTATTTCAAACCCACTTCAGCGCAGTTCTAGCACCAGGTAGACGGGAGCGTGAAGTATACACTGATCGTGTCAGAAAACCGTCGACAGTCGTTATTCTCAATTTCGTATATAATAGGGGTAAATTTTGACAGTTCTAGAAAACTAGCGGGGCCACAATGTATCCTTC
>NQII01005860.1:29136-55068 GCA_002778355.1 Clitarchus hookeri | reverse complement strand
TCGTTTCATTACATGGCAGGAACTGACAGAATGACGTTAGCTAACTTCTGTCCATTACTCAATGTATAATATTATAGCTAGGTTGCCATTCCGACCTGTCTTATTTTAGTAATGGTGAAGTACATAAGACTGTTAAGGCGCTGTTTGTTTTATTCTAAGAGGGCAGATTTAGTTTTATGAGACGTCATTGTTTTAGCGGTTCTTCTTACGGGACACAGAGTCATTTTGAATAGCGTATTGTTTCGATAGAAAAGTGTGAAAAATTTTGCTCGTACGGAAATAAATTCCAAATGATTATAACTTCGACAGTTTTAAACTTCACACGAAAGAGAAAAAAAACCCGCGATAAATAAGTCGCTGTTCGTACAGATGCGAGTAAAAAAAACACACACGTTACGTGAACATTCACAGCAGCACTGGGTTACCTGTCGCCACACCTGCGGTCATATTCTGACTACCGTTCCTTTACATGTTGGTTTGATAGGTTTGTCCCTCCCATTGATTATAAATGGCGAATTTAAAGAAATACGCTATCAGCAATAAATCCAAATGCTTCATAGCAAGTAACGCGCTATGACTTCTAAGTAATCTACACGGTACCAACATTTATATTAAAAACTTTTACTTTTTCAAAACGTAGGTTTCCAGTAACAAATTTAAAAACTACACACGATAATCATGACAGTCCATCTCAATAATAATGTGGATGTAATGGCCCTTTCGGAATATAATAGCTATTGGTAAATCAAACGTTTTTTGAAACATTTGTACACTTTATTGCCTAATGAAAAGTGCAGTTTTTAGCTATTTGCCATATTAGTGCCCATTTTCCAACTACTATCTTCTAAGACAGGCTGCTTCAAAAATGTTTTTTATCGCGTTCATTAATAATTTCTGCAACATGCTACGGTAATACACGCGTAAACTACTGTTATCGACACATTTAACATTGTTGAAATATTTAAAAGTAAAAATTACGACATCAATATTTTGCCTCCGGCAACAATTTTACTTGGCGGAAGCGAAAAGTTTTACTTTAAGAAAGCGAAATTTTATGTAAGACGATTAGGAGAAGTATAACAGGGAACCATTTAGAAAGCCAACAGCCAATCACTTTTCTCAGTAGCGGAACACTCGTCAGCAATTACGGCAGTAGAAATAAATAGCGTCCGCTGTGCCTGATAAGTTCGTCATCATGTCATTAGCGATGACTGTTTTTTCTCGATAACAGAAAGATTAATTTGTAAACATTATAGCACAGACAGTCATTTCAGGTGAAAGTAATTGAATTTTAGTTCATCCTTACTCTCTTCGCATACTCGGCAGTGTTACAATTTTTTTGTTAGAATAATCATTTACGGCCGCCATGGTTGTTAGTCTGCCCTACCTTCCGCTCGTCAGTAATCTCAGCAGGCTCCAAGTGGAGACTCAAACCCAGACGCCAAGACACCTTTCGTCAGTGACTCATCAGCAGCATCAGTATACAGAATGCGCGGAAACTCGGTGCCTAAACTTCAGGCATAGTTTCTTTGGAACAGCAGTAACACAAAAAACCTATACACTTATATCCGGAAACGTATTTTTGTATCCAATAATTGTGTGTTAAGTTGCTGCGTGCAACGCCCTGGAGAACAAGGCGGTGCGATTACGCGTGTAGGACAAGTTGCATAGGAAGTAGGCGCGTGACACTAAATTATTACATACGAGGTGTGTACAAAAAATAAGGTGACTTGTTATTTTGTGACTTTGTCTCGATAAATATTTATGTATTCATCAATATCTATTTTGTCCCCTTCAAAGTAATCCCCCTCAGATATAATACACTTGTGCCAGCGCTTTTTGCCAATCCTTGAAGCACTTAATATATGCGCATTTTGGTATGGCATTGAAGTCTCCCAGGTCTTTNATATGCGCATTTTGGTATGGCATTGAAGTCTCCCAGGTCTTTATCTCCTCAATCGTGGCAAACATCCGTCCTTTCATGGGTCTCTTCAGTTTTGGAAACAGGAACAAGTCGCAGGGGGCCACGTCCGGTGAATACGGTGGCTGAGGCGTGATTACGGTGTTGTTAACACAGATTCTTTGATCCATTGTTTGCGATAACAAAAAATCGCCAAGCACACCAAAAACACGTCTAACCTTTTTATCTGTCACAAACAAACCAACAATGGAAAATGGCTGATAATGTCAACATATGTTAGGGGCCTTGCGTACCAACATAACGATAAAAACAATCGATAATCGAATGTACGTAGCCCTTGAAATTTGTAAAGTCACCTTATNATTTTGCTCGTACGGAAATAAATTCCAAATGATTATAACTTCGACAGTTTTAAACTTCACACGAAAGAGAAAAAAACCCGCGATAAATAAGTTGCTGTTCGTACAGATGCGAGTAAAAAAAACACACACGTTACGTGAACATTCACAGCAGCTCTGGGTTACCTGTCGCCACACCTGCGGTCATATTCTGACTACGTTCCTTTACATGTTGGTTTGATAGGTTTGTCCCTCCCATTGATTATAAATGGCGAATTTAAAGAAATACGCTATCAGCAATAAATCCAAATGCTTCATAGCAAGTCACGCGCTATGACTTCTAAGTAATCTACACGGTACCAACATTTAAATTAAAAACTTTTACTTTTTCAAAACGTAGGTTTCCAGTAACAAATTTAAAAACTACACACGATAATCATGACAGTCCATCTCAATAATAATGTGGATGTAATGGCCCTTTCGGAATATAATAGCTATTGGTAAATCAAACGATTTTTGAAACATTTGTACACTTTATTGCCTAATGAAAAGTGCAGTTTTTAGCTATTTGCCATATTAGTACCCATTTTCCAACTACTATTTTCTAAGACAGGCTGCTTCAAAAATGTTTTTTATCGCGTTTATTAATAATTTCTGCAACGTGCTGTAGTAATACACGCGTAAACTACTGTTATCGACACATTTAACAATGTTGAAATATTTAAAAGTAAAAATTACGACATCAATATTTTGCCTCAGACAACAATTTTACTTGGCGGAAGCGAAAAGTTTTACTTTAAGGAAGCCAATCACTTTTCTCAGTAGCGGAACACTCGTCAGCAATTACAGCAGTAAAAATAAATAGCGTCCGCTGTGCCCGATAAGTTCGTCATCATGTCATTAGCGATGACTGTGTTTTTTCGATAACAGAAATATTGATTTGTAAACATTATAGCACAGACAGTTATTTCAGGTGAAAGTAATTGAATTTTAGTCCATCCTTTCTCTCTTCGCATACTCGGCAGTGTTACAATTTGCTTTGTTAGAATATTAATTTACTGCCGCCATGGTTGTTCGTCTGCCCTACCTTCCACTCGTCAGTAATCTCAGCAGGCTCCAAGTGGAGACTCAAGNGTTGTTAGTCTGCCCTACCTTCCGCTCGTCAGTAATCTCAGCAGGCTCCAAGTGGAGACTCAAACCCAGACGCCAAGACACCTTTCGTCAGTGACTCATCAGCAGCATCAGTATACAGAATGCGCGGAAACTCGGTGCCCAAACTTCAGGCATAGTTTCTTTGGAACAGCAGTAACACAAAAAACCTATACACTTATATCCGGAAACGTATTTTTATATCCAATAATTGTGTGTTAAGTTGCTGCGTGCAACGCATGGAGACCAAGGCGGTGCGATCATGCGTGTATAACAAGTTGCATAGGAAGTAGGCGCGTTACACTAAATTATTACATACGAGGTGTGTACAAAAAATAAGGTGACTTGTTATTTTGTGACTTTGTCTCGATAAATAGTTATGTATTCATCAACATCTATTTTGTCCCCTTCAAAGTAATCCCCCTAAGATATAATAGACCTGTGCCAGCGCTTTTTTTTGCCAATCCTCGAAGCACTTATGATATGCGCATTTTGGTATGACATTGAAGTCTCCCAGGTCTTTATCTCCTCAATCGTGGCAAACCTCCGTCCTTTCATGGGTCTCTTCAGTTTTGCGAACCGGAACAAGTCGCAGGGGGGCAAAAAATCGCCAAGCACACCAAAACACGTCTAACCTTAATATCTGTCACAAACAAACTAACAATGCAAAATAGCTGATAATGTCAACATATGTTGGGGACATGTGTACCAACATAATAAAANTGCGTACCAACATAACGATAAAAACAATCGATAATCGAATGTACGTAGCCCTTGAAATTTGTAAAGTCACCTTATTTTTTGAACACACCTCGTACGCAGCGTCGCGCCCATACTTCATATGCAACTTGTCCTACACGCATGATCGCACCTGTTCTCCAGGCGTTGTAGGCAGCAACTTTTAACACCATTAATTTATATATGAAATTACGTTCCCGGATGTAGGGGTTTTGCGTTACTATTAGTCGGAAGGAACTGAATTTCCAGTTTGGGCACCGAGTTTGGTCCCAACTCTCGCCACAAGTCCCAGCTGCTGACGGTATAAAAAAACAGGACGCGACCTCTGTTCGTCGCAGACCACAACAGTGTCACGGCTAAGTTTGTTTTCCGGAGCGAAACCAAGTAAACCAAGGACGCCGGTGTGAGACTCGCCGATCCTGGAACGTCGTCGCCACAGCTTCCTGCTGGGTTGCCGTCTCCGGGGAACTGCGAGCTCGTGCTTGTTTGGCGATATACACCTGCTTTCTATATGACGTGACCGACGGGGAACGGAGTCAGCTCGGTCCCACTGGCGAACTGCTGTCTCTGCGCACACATCCCTACGTCACGCAGCCTTCCTGCTGACGCTGTCTTCTTGAACGTATGCGGCAGCTGGCACAGTCATATGTTAGCGCGTTCGAGGCAGGGAAGCGTGAGAGCGATAAGGACTACACTTGCACGCGCGCCTGATGCCCCTTTCGCTCCTACGCGCAAGGCGCCTTTAGACGGCGGACGCTGAGCATCTCATGTAAATCCCGCTCGTCCAACAAAAATGTATGGACCGCTAGTTCGGCTCCTATGCTCATACTGTGCTGTATTTATTAACGTGCACTGTCATTACGTGACGTATCACACGTGGAACTTTAGAACCCACGATTTAGTGGCTTCATCTCAGCACTGCTGTATATAATAGGTAGGGCCAGCTGTTTTTTTGCGAAAATATTTACGCGAAGACTAAGACTCCAATGTCCTATGGCATATGTGCAGGTTTTCCTTTGGTTATTGGCCACGTGTCTTACCTGACTGGGCCAATCAGAAGTAGGCAACCCTAAAACTGAGTGTCCGTAATTCGCGGGTAGACACCTGGAATGCGTGACAGTTGAAAGCATCCGATCACGAAAGTGGATCTGAGCTCAAGTGTTTTGGAGTGAACACACGGTTGTGTGCTAGATTCATGGCGCCACTGAGACCAAACGGTAGGCCATAACAAGAAGTCGCCAATGTAGCTAGAGAGCCTACTTTCGTCTCCGTGGCTGCAAATAATTTCAATGAAGTTATAAAAAGTGTTAGATTGTAGTTGGGTCTTGACGCCTCGTTGACAGAGATAGCATTCGAGATGGAACCAGAAACGAATGCAATGCCAGGGACACAATTACAAACACGCGCGTGCGTNCGACAGAGATAGCATTCGAGATGGAACCAGAAACGAATGCAATGCCAGGGACACAATTACAAACACGCGCGTGCGTTACCTGGGACTCGAACCCAGAACGGCTCGTACCATAAGGTGACGTGCGACCAACTGCATAATGAAGGCGGGATTCGGAGCAACAACTTCGGTTGTGATCAGTCTAAAGTTTTGGTAGACTGGGTTTTACCTCCCTCTAATACTTACAGGAACGTCGTCATTTTGAAAACAAGTGTGTGAGGTGCTTACATGTAAGATTTCATGGCCTACCGTAGCACTTCTTGTGTGCAGAATTTGGTGGAAATAGGTTGGACTTTTTTTATGACATTAAAGATTTCTCTCATTTGGCGATATCGTAAAAAAAAGTTCCTAAAACAGGCTGTGTTTAGGCATATCTGATACTTTTAATAGATAATGCCAGCATACAAAGTTTGGTTGATTTTTTTTCAAATTATATATTATTCATTACAAAGTTATCTAAATAATTTTAATTGCAATCATTAAAAAAAATTTCTTATCCACTTAAATTATACAGGTTTACATGTACTGTAGTACTAATTGTGTAGAAAATTTGGTGGGAATTAGTTGATTAGTTCCCGAGAAATGGCATAAAAGTTACATTTTGTCACCTGGCACTATCTTCCAAGAATACGGCCAAAAGAAGATCGGTGTAAGCATATTTGATGCTCACAAAGTGTTGGTAATTCACAGCGATTATTTGGTAAAATAATAGAAAACAATGAATAAGTTGTAGTAACTGACCTGCCGCACTGACTACATCGTACTAATGTCCTCTCTCGACCCAGGCTGGGCCTTCCTTCCTAATAACTATTAATATTATTTTCTCTCGGACGAATAAAAATCTGTTGGCAAAAACATCAATACCCATTTTTAAATAGATTCAGGATACCAGTTCCCGAGTACCTATTGTTAAATATCCTTTATACTTAATTAATATGTTGTGTAGATCACATGGTATGTAATTTAGTTGACAAAGTTAATTAGGAGCATAGAATCTTGAGCTCCCATATTCCAGAATTTTCGACTTTTCGGTGCTATATCTTGAAAACGATAGTCATTTAACTACAAATATTTACATTTAGGTGGTTTTTTTTTCATTCAGATAATGAAATAAAAAATATCGTGAAATATGGCCTTATTAATTTGGTATATGGAAATACATGTTAATGAATTTGGGTTTTTTGGCGTTCCTGTTAAAGATAAATATATACCACCAGGGACTTTTTTGAGCAGAAAAATACGTGCTGCTTTGGTATCGAAGCCTTTTGTAACAATATTGTACAGCCTGTTTCCTGGAAATACCAGAAAAATTAATAGTTAAATAAAAATGACTGAAAAACAAATTGTTATATCTGCCTCGATACAGACCTTGAGATTATTATTTCTTACACTTCGGATTTTGTTTCAAGTTTATATCTTTAAAATTGGCTTCAAAAAAACATAATTTCATTAACATGTACTTACCTGTATGAATTCTCAACGTTAAGAGAGACCAAAAGCTGTTGCAGTCTCGCTGTTTTCGCGTCCGACGACCTAGCTCCCGCCTCATTTGCATTCTGCGCGGCTGCAGGAAGTTGGCAACACTGTAAAGGACACGCGTCACTTGCTGGCGTGAAACTGCCTTCGGCGAACCGAGGACGGCGTTGTTTCGTTTCCTGCAGCTGCTTTACTGCGGGAACCGGTTTCTGCACTGAGAGTAGGTTAAGTATACTGGCTGATTCTAAAATCATGGGACAAACATTGAGGGGTGGTAGAGCTCACTAAAACAAACAATTATTGTATAGGAATATATGGGCGGAAGTGACGCGTTGAGGCACAAACACAAAAACATAACACATTAACGGAAACATAAAATGTTCATTAGCAGCATACTTAACGAGTGATTCCGTACAGAAAATGTTAAAACAGTTGCTGGAAATGCATCCACCAACAGTCACGCATGCTTGGCGACCTCTACATATGGCGTGATTGGCTGACAATGGTGGCGTGCGTGAAATACCCGGCGTATTTGAATCTGTTCGCCAATCACTCCACCGACGCTACCAAGATTGCATTACTGTCGGTGGTAGCAATTTTGAGCAATTATTATAAACATTGCTGTAAAAAAGGCATTTAGCGGCGACGTTGTAAATAAACACTGTGTTGCATTTCATGTGTTATTTTTGTGTTTGTGCCTCGACGCGTCACTTCCGCCCAATGTTTGTTCCGAGGGAAGTGATGCAAACCAGCAACATGTAGCAGTATCTTAAAAATGTGTTGTTTGAAACAAAGATGGTACGACGTGTTCGTCATTTAGCTTCATTTTTGGAACTGGAATTTTTTTTTTTTTTTTTTTTAGCAGAAGTAAATCTAAATAAATTTTGACGTTTGTTGATCCAAAAAAAAATACATAACCATATGTTCATTTTGATGTATACTTTTCTGTACTTGACTAAACTTTGTATTTGCTCATTGGTATTTATAGTTTTCAAAATGTTCTACTGTGAAACTTAAGAATTAATTAGTAGCAATTTAATTACGCACGCGTAGTTATCCTACTTAGCTCTTAATTGTGCCAACAACATCATTAATGTTTCTAAAAAGAAACATTTCAAAAATGCTACTTCCGTCCATTATCTCTACACATTTGTGTTACCCTGCAGCACAGGACATACGAACTATTAGCGTATAATAATGCTAACGGGAATATAATACAGTTTTAATTTTACATTACCTTAGCTTGGATGAAGACCACCCTCGCGGTGTAGTTGGTAGTACTGCTGCTTCTCAATTCCTGAGATCGAAAACGTTCGAAATTGTTCAAATGTTTGTTGAGTCAAGCTTGCATCCAACGCCGATCCGCTGTAGCATGAATCACAGTCACGTTGTCTGTTTGCTTCATCATCATCAGTTTAAATGTGTCTGTGCTGAAAATACTGTTAATAGTTTAAGGACTTCAGTCAGTTTTCTAAAAAAAAATTTTTAAAGTTCAAACGAAGAAGAAATCAAATAATTCAGATTGGCGATTGAACAGGACCTTGATTCACAGTCGTAATTTTACGTTTTTGTAATGTTTCCAACCTAATGGTAATACACTCCGTCTTTGCCCACTAATCGACTTCGCCAATAACATTGATGGTGTCGATAGTAATGAACATCGATATGTTGAAATTTAAAACATTGAATACGCATCGATATTTTATGGCAATGGTAACATCTGTAAAAGAAGAGAACAACAAAGAAACTCTCAACCATGTAGTGACAGCATATCAAATGGATATCGATAAGTTGATATTAAAAAAAAAATTAATACCCGTTAGTATTTTATTTATGTCACAAAATTGAAGTCAGACAGACCATAAGGATCTTACTAGTCTGCAACTGACAAAATATAAACAAAAGCTCTACACTACTATATAAACACATAAATAAACATTATGTTCAGAAAGTAGAGTAATAGATACAATTAGGATGACAAGGCTTTTCTGGATGAATACAATGTTAAAGAAACACATTAGCTGTGGACTTCTTTGTATTTGTCCTCTAGTGAGAGGGGCAGGCACGATTTGCCTTCCTTCCAGTCACCGTTACTCGGGCATACTAAGATAAATGAAGAATCACACAAAATAAAACGAACAAAATACAAGACCGATTTGTAGTTTCTACAGTAAATTTTACATCGATGAACATAAAGTTACATCAGCAACTCAAGTATACTTAATTTAACATATTTGACAAATTGATTAAAAATTTTACAATACCAATTATATGTACAGTTATTCATGAACTTTTTAAAATCATTTTTTGGAAAAATTTAATTGTCCCTACCTGCACGTACTTTAACGTGTGCACTGGCTGATGTGTGTCCAGTAAAGTTGGTAACGGCGGAGGGAAAGTAGTTCCATGTCTTGATGTTGAATTAAAAGTGGCATACAAACATTTGTCAATGCTGACATATTTATTTCGCTTTCTGTTTTTTTAATGCGTATAGTTGTGAGAATTAACGATTTCGTAAAATATGTACTTTTCTAATAATTTCCCAGTTTTACTTGATTGTCGCGTAGTTTAAAGTGATCAGACCAATTGCAACGTTAATTTTACATATGGCGGAAGAATATGCAGCGCGCATACAAGTAGATCTTAAGCAGGACTTTCGAAAGTGCTTACTTTACCGTGGACAGCCTATAAGTTTACGATGGTGCGAAAGTCACGAAATGGGCGTCTAAAGGAGAACGACTATTTTTATAAGGCGCAAATTTTGTAGTACAATCGGAATCTGTGTAATTTGTGTGTAACCGGTTATAAATATTTTCAAAACTTTAATCTGAATATTTTCAAAACCTTTAATCTGAATATTTTCAAAACTTTAATCTGAATATTTTTAAAACTTTAATCTGAATATTTTCAAAACTTTAATCTGAATATTTTTTATACGTTTAGTCAGTCTTCGTGAGCGTTCCATACTACAGAACTATATATTGAAGAATACTGCATACATGATAATAATAATAATAATAATAATAATAATGAGTCACTCCTAGTGGAGTTTCTGGCAACATACGTACTATAAGGCCTTCAGATCTACACAGTTTCCATATAGGGCTATCTATGTGACGATGAAAGCAAAGTTTATAATCAAGAAGAATGCACAAATATACGCACGTTTAATATCATTGTCATGAAAATAATACTTGTTAATAATGTAATTAGCTTTTCTAGTAAGTGTAATGTACTGTAATTATAATAGTAAGAAATAAAAATGTGCATCAGTAGCATAAAATCCTACATATGTTTCCATGTTTGGATTCGGTGTGGGCGGCCAGGAAAAGGGTCAGCAGACACTGCCTAAAAAGGACATTCATTCTGGAAAAGGAAGACATTCATTTTCAAAGAAGGACAATGAAATTTCATTACCGCCGCAAATTTTGTATGCTAGAGAACAATAAATAAATATTTTCCCCACATGGTTTAAATTTTAATAACGTTGAAAAATAGTTTAATCAAATCATTAGTATAAAAAAATTATTTTCAAAAGATTAATTAATAATATAAAATAATGTTCTCATTATCATTTAACTTAAAAAGCCAAGTACCAGAAAAAACAAGTTTGTATGCGAGCAGTTGTTTTATACAACAAAATATATTAACACACGCCAGTGGCTTGTGGTTAACTGTTGCAAGGTAACCTGTGTTTTGCTCTGTGCTGTACCTGATTGTTTCCTAGGTTACACGTCGGCCACTTAAACGTGGTAGTGCATTTTACGTCCCAGGACGTGTGTAATGGGTGCCTCGCCGCTCTCTCGTGAGTGACCGCAGTACATTCAAGTTCTCCCGGCTCCTTTCTGGTTACTGGTTCCTGCTGCGTGCGCCGAGTGTGTACAGCACTGACGACGCACCAGCGTACCCTGCAACACTTCACAGCACGCCATTGACACACACTGCAGTATGATAAATAAATCGAAAAACAATATATCTAACATAATTTTCACGATTGCCTACAGAACATGTATACTTTTTATACAATTAACCACGTGCATGTTGACAACACAGCAATAACAAGTTTAGTTGTACTAAAACACAATGATTAGTAGACAAATATCAACTCTCATCGGGTCAAAGAGCCCGGCATTTTTATCGTCACAAAAAATCCCGCCGGACGCAAAAAAAAAAAAAAAAAGGCTTAAGTAGGAGGACATGTCCTTTCGCAGGACGTTCGGTAAACCTACGGCAGGAAGCTGCTGATGTGGGGGAATGCGGGCAGTGTTGCCAACCTAAAGACCAGTAAGTCGGCTAAATGCGTTCAGAAATTCGGTTACAAATAACTAAAAAAAAAAATCTACACCCCAAACCCGAAGAATTCGCATTAAACTGTTCATAATAATTACTGTCGATAATGTAAATACTTAACACTCATTTATAAATGATTTAGTCACGTCTTGTTGATTAGACACTTCAAAGAATAAATTTAAGTCTTGTTCAAAACCTTATGAAAACATTATGTTATATCGTGAGTGATGAAATTTAAAGTTGAAAGGCCAGAGTGTTAATTGTGTCTTTTATTGGGAAAAAAAAGAGGAAGTAAATGCAATTTAAGAGTATCTACGTTACGATAAATTGGTTACTTGATCTAACCCAGTTTGGCTACATTTTGACGTTCGGCCACTCATATGCTATATCACAAACTGTGGGCTGTTTACGGTAACTTCCAACTTCTCTGAAGACCTGCTTAAGTTCTATTCCAGAATAGTTATCCGCCTCAGACAAACAAAGCTTAACCAAGAATAGAAAATTACACCAAAGGGACAACACACCGGATTCGTGCGCACACAACGTAATAATTATTTTGCATAAGAACTATTTCTTACCAGGCATTAACAACACGCATATTTTCTCCCTGCTTTTATTCGTATTAATTATAAGTTAAATACTATAATTTATGGAAAGAATATGAGTGGAAGTTCGATTTAACTAAAAATAAAATAGTTTTACGTCAACGCGTGTATGAAACGCCTGTGATGCGTGACGTATTTAGGAAACAACAAAACACGTCGTACATGGGGTGATTTTTCAAAGGTTTGACTATACATGACCTAGAATTAGTCTATATGCAGTGGAATTCGGCGAGGGTTGGGAACACTGCACACGGGCTGGCAAACAAACCGCAGTTGTTTACCAGAGTGGCTGACGCCTCCGGAGTGTTCCGCATAACCGTATCAGCCACATCCTTTCTGTAGTGGGATGTCCTCGTCACGAGACGAAGCGTGACTAACGCCCCGGGCCTACATCGCCTTACACGTGACGCCACTCCCAGCAAGGAACGAAACACGAGTCATTGCATTGCGCGCCGACGAAACGCTTATTTTTAATTCCTCTTATCACTGCAGCGTATCCGTTACAAAAATATTCATACTTTTTTTTTTTTTTCCCTGTAGAACGGAAAAATTGATTTTATATTTGTACCACATACTGTACAACTTTTTAGACATTTTCTGTGATTACTTTTTTTTTNGAGTGTTCCGCATAACCGTATCAGCCACATCCTTTCTGTAGTGGGATGTCCTCGTCACGAGACGAAGCGTGACTAACGCCCCGGGCCTACATCGCCTTACACGTGACGCCACTCCCAGCAAGGAACGAAACACGAGTCATTGCATTGCGCGCCGACGAAACGCTTATTTTCAATTCCTCTTATCACTGCAGCGTATCCGTTACAAAAATATTCATACTTTTTTTTTTTTCCCCTGTAGAACGGAAAAATTGATTTTATATTTGTACCACATACTGTACAACTTTTTAGACATTTTCTGTGATTACTTTTTTTTCCTGAGTTGAGTTAAGTTAAGATATTTAGGCGGCTCTTAACAACGAGGTCACGAGAGGCGATGAGGGTGAAATGAGGCGAGAATGGAGCGGCGCCGGATTGCAAGGGTGGGGGAAACGGGGAGTCACCGAGAAAACCCGCCGACCAGCGGCATCGTCCGGCACGATTCCCAGTCGCGAAAATCCGGGAGTTGACCGGCCGGGGATTGAACCCGGTTCGCCTTGGTGGGAGGCGAGCAGTCTAACCGCTCAGCCACCGCGGCCCCTACTTTTTTCTGAGATAATTTTTTAATCTCGTGGTTTTTTTAAAAATGGCACGTCGAGTCGAAGTTTTACTGTTTTGTAATGCACAAATAAATTAAACCAAACTATTTGCAGAAAATTTAACAAGGGCAATTGAAAGGCTGTGTTAATTCATTTTATAACGGGTTCAGCAAACGTTACGAAAATTCAGGACCAGCCACAAATAAAGTATAATGCAAGAATTCTCTTAATTTCGGCGATTTTTTTTAATTGCAAAAATATTTTACTGTACTATTTTATAGACGTCTTTGAAATAGCTCTTGGCATCTTCTTTCACCGTGAATGATCTCATTTATCTTCGTAAGTTAGTTTTCTTTATTTGTACATTCCCAAAACAGTAAAATTCTGATTTTGACATTTATTAATGCAAAAACAATGAGCTCAATTTTTTTTTTCGCTAGGAAAGAATAGTTACAAATAATGTATAGGGCTAGGTAAAAGTTGAACAGTGTGTGACGCAAATATAAATTTTTTTTTCGTGGCTAACACTCTTACATCTGCCGCCTGCGTGAGAGGCAGACATCGATGAAGCGCTACGGTAAACACCGGTCGGCGCATGCAAAGCGACATCTACGCGCGAAGTTGTGAACTCTCGTGCAGTGTTCCCGTCGTACCGGTGGAACTATAGGACATTAAGAGGTTACCCCATGATTTTATTGGACGTGACACTGCAGCAAAGTCCAATGCCTACCGTAACTTCGCGTGAATCCGGTTCCTTGTAGTTTGAGAAACAGCAGCCTGAAAAAGCCCATTTTCAGCCACGTTGAAGGGCATTGAAATAATGTTTCCAACGCGCGTGATGTCTTGTAAGCACCATACACGACAAATCTGAAGTGTTTCCTTTTCTAGGATAAGCATAAGATAAAATGGGTTTTATAACCCACTGCAATGCAGTTCAAGTGCCAGGTTGACGGCCACCTTAAGCATTACGTTTACGCTTAGGTTTTAGTCAAGGTGATGGAAACACCTCATAAGTTCTATTGCTTCAGTCTTAAACTTTAAGTTTTTAACTGTTTTAATCACCTGAGGCAGAGGACATTTGATTCACAAACAAATTTTCACTGAGCCAAGAATTTCACCCATCTCACTGGTGCCTTACAAAGCTTCTGCTGCGATTTAAATGACTCTGCTTGAGTGGGCAAGAACGCAATCCTACTTGCTTTAAAAGATGTTTCTTCAAGTCTCATAGATACGATTCGTGTAAAAGACAGCTGGCACCGAACGTTAGAAAACTGACGAGCGTTGGCGAATTTTCGTGGAATCAACAACTACTCTTCAACTCTTGGGCACTGAGTCAATGCATTTTGGGGTTTCCCGACTACGACGGACAATCTGTCTACGTCGTGTGTTTGCTTTCCTTACGTTGGAGCACCATCACGGATTTACGTGAGCGAGACCTCTGTAGGCGTGATACCAGTAATCGCACGTCAACAAAGACTGGGGGGAAGTTACCCATGATCCAACTCGGCGATGCTGCCTTCTTTGTTCTCGCACGGAAGTTGGTACCATGGAATTGCCAGTTCACCAAGGATACGTTTAACACGAGTGAATTGAGGTAAACAAAATTTCCTAACTTCTTTCTAGGTGTTACACAGTACTCTTCTACTACAAACTCTCTCTTTAGTCCGTTTCTAGATGCATAGTTACCGGCTGCAGAGAAATACTACATTATGTTATTAAAAATCAAAACACAAATCTGAAACGAAGTTACAGGGTTTTCTGTTCACGGTAACTTCCAACTTTTATGAAGCCCTGCTTAAGTTCTACTTCGAGGATATAAGTGAAGAATATAAATGAAAGTTCAGTTCAACCAAACATAAACTAGTTTTATATTAACACAAGTATAAAACGCTTGTGATGCGTGACATATTTAGTAAACAACCAAATACGTCATACATGGGGTGATTTTTCCAAGTTTTTATTCAAAAAGTGTGAAGAAACCGCGAATAGATTATAATACAGAGCCCTGCGTCTTGTACTTACCTTGAATCGGGTGATTTTCTAAAAGTTTGATTCAAAATGTGTAAAGATATCGCGAATATACGACACAGTATGTTCGGAAATTAAACGGGGATTGATGCCCTCCATTAAGGAACACTTTTTATTTCAGCTTTTAATACAGGACACCATTTACCTAAACGGAATATTAAAGGGCATATAAGACTATGAAAATTGGGTTTTGAAAACGTATTTTTGCCGAATGCCTTGTACAAAGCCTACGAAGTCCGCAGCAGATAGGTGACTTATACTTCCCATGTTGCAGAGTCACATGCGTAATGCTGGCCGTCCTCTGTCTGTGAGCACAGTTTGGCTTGAGGAAGTGATACTTCAGCACATCGACGACGTGCCCTCCACTAGTATATACACGCTCCATAGCGCGTCAAATGGGCGTGTCCCATTCAACCGTGTGGGGCGTACTGTGGGTAAATAGCCGCCATCACTACCGCTGGCAGAAAGTGCAAGGCATTCAGCAAAAACACGTTTTCAAACNCGATGCTGCCTTCTTTGTTCTCGCACGGAAGTTGGTACCATGGAATTGCCAGTTCACCAAGGATACGTTTAACACGTGTGAATTGAGGTAAACAAAATTTCCTAACTTCTTTCTAGGTGTTACACAGTACTCTTCTACCACAAACTCTCTCTTTAGTCCGTTTCTAGATGCATAATTACCGGCTGCAGAGAAATACTACATTACGTTATTAAAAATCAAAACACAAATCTGAAACGAAGTTACAGGGTTTTTAGTACGTATAGGCTGCCCATGGTAACTTCCAACTTTTATGAAGGCCTGCTTAAGTTCTACTTCGAGGATATAAGCGAAGAAGATAAGTGGAAGTTCAATTCAACCAAAAATAAACTAGTTTTATGTAAACACATGTATAAAACGCCTGTGATGCGTGACATATTTAGTAAACAACAAAATACGCCATACATAGGGTAATTTTTCCAAGTTTTGATTGAAAAAGTGTGAAGAGACCGCGAATAGATTATAATACAGAGCCCTGCATCTTGTACTTACGTTGAATCGGGTGATTTTCTAAAAGTTTGATTCAAAAAGTGTAAAGATATCGCGAATGGACTACACAGTATGTTCGGAAATTAAACGCCCTAACTACGGGAGGTAATTCCTTGTGAAAAATAAAGTCGAAAATATACAGGACACCATTTACCTAAACGAAATATTAAAGGGCATATAAGACTATGAAAATTGGGTTTTGAAAATGTATTTTTGCCGAATGCCTTGTACAAAGCCTACGAAGTCCGCAGCACAAATGTGGCTTATGCTTCCCATGTTGCAGAGTCACGTGCGTAATGCTGGCCGTCCTCTGTTTGTGAGCACAGTTTGGCTTGAGGAAGTGATACTTCAGCACATCGACGACGTGCCCTCCTCTAGTATATACACGCTCCATAGCGCGTCAAATGGGCGTGTGTCCCATTCAACCGTGAGGGACTTACTGTGGGTAAATAGCCGCCATCACTACCGCTGGCAGAAAGTGCAAGGCATTCAGCAAAAACACGTTTTCAAACCCCAATTTTCACAGGCTCGAATCTCCTTTTAATATTCTGTTTAGGTATATGGTGTCCTGTATATNCCCCCCGCAGTTTGGGCGTTTAATTTCCGAACAGCCTGTACATAGAACTCTAAATAGGACACCACTTATTTTGAAATTCATAATTTGGCTGAAATTAATCGGTAGATAAAATAGGTTCACAAATTGGCCCTCAAATAGAAAAGACTGGCTAGAATAAAAAACATATGACATGTCTCCACGCCAAAAGAAAGTAGTACGCATAAAACTCCTTCAACCACACTAAAACTCTTGATTTAACCAAGCTACACAACGAACACCGAATAAGAAACATAAAATCAAAAATATATTGCACTACCAGCGAGTGAAAATACTTAGGGAATTTTGAAAGAGAATACATCGAATAGCAGATAGGAACATGGCTAACGGGATCTGTCCTCTAGTTGTCGATAATGGCTCTTAAAAAAATTAATAATATTTATATAGGCGATTCACGTTAAAGTTTACCAGCAAGAAAGCGTGCGAAAAGTTATGGTTTACACGTATTCTATTTAATAGCTGATATATTCGTTTAGTTGTTTCTACATATACGAAGAGCTAGACTGTTTGCTAAGTAATGCAGTGCGGCTAAGGTAATTTTTACGTAATATAAGTGACAAGCAGTATAATGTACGGCGAATAAATGTCAAAACAGACAGAAAATAGTAATACGTAAATGTAAGCAAAAATTGCGACGTGTTTTTTTTTCCAACTGCATCAATCAGACGACCACAATTGTAGCACGCAAGGCTCATTGCAGTCGGTAATCTGCACGGACTGACAGCACGGTCGAACGTCTCGGGCAGACGCATCTGGCACAATTGTGGCAGGGCCTTTAAGTGCTATTCATAAGCAGGCCTCACGCAAATACAGGATGATTCTAAAATCTCGGGACAAATATTGAGGGGTGGTAGAGCTCACTAAAACAAACAATTATTGTATAGGAATATATGGGCGGAAGTGTCGCGTTGAGGCACAAAAACTAAAACATAACACATTAACGGCCACCACGATCGCCAGATTTATCGAGTCTTGATTTGTTCCTATGGGGGCATTTGAAAGCCGTCACTTACGAGACTCCAGTTGATTCCATTGAAGACCTCGTCGCTCGACTATCCTGTGCGGCTGCACGCGTGCGTGAAATACCCGGCGTATTTGAATCTGTTCGCCAATCACTCCACCGACGCTACCAAGCTTGCATTACTGTCGGTGGTAGCAATTTTGAGCAATTATTATAAACATTGCTGTAAAAATGCATTTAGCAGCGACGTTGTAAATAATCAATGTGTTGCATTTCATGTGTTATGTTTGTGTTTGTGCCTCAACGCGTCACTCCCGCCCATATATTTCTATACAATAATTATTTGTTTTAGTGAGCTCTACCACCGCTCAATGTTTGTCCCATGATTTTAGAATCATCCTGTACACAGAACATCTTTTGAATAAACAGTTCTCCTTCCGAAGATCGGAGCGCCGTATGGCGGCCTGGGAAGAGCTGAGCGGAGGGCGACGCCACCGGAAGTGTGAATGTCGCGGCATCCTCGCTCCTGACCGCGGTTAACCTTCGCAATCGCGTGTCAGGAATACCAACCAAGAATTAGCGTTGCTAATATCTCTGCTAGGCAGGAGTCAAGGCGGCGGCATGCGCCCGCCCATGAGTCACATCTTCCCACCAGTCGCGATCACCGTGATTCTCGTTACAGTCCATTCACGGTTTCTTCTCACTTTTCGTATCGAACCTTTGAAAAATTACCCCATGTATTATGGTTTTTTTTTTTTTGTTATTTCCTAAATATGTCACGTATCACAGGAGTTTTATACATGTTACCCTAAAAGTACCATATTTTTGGTTAAATTGAATTTTCGCTTACATTTTATCTATAAATTATAATATTTAATTCATAATTAAAATGAGTAAAAGCAGAGAGGAAATGCACGTGTTGGTAATGCCTAGTAAGAAATAGTTCTTATGCGAAATACTATTACACTCAGTGCGCAAGAATGCGGATGCGTTGTCCTTTTGGTGTAATTTCCTAGACTTGATTAAGCTTTGTTGGCATGAGGCGGAGGAATATCTGAAAGTAGAACTTAAGCAGGGCTCCAGAAAAGTTGGAAGTAACCGTGAATGGACTATAGTTGAGNGGGGGGGGGGGAGGTACAAATGTTTTTCACGTGGGTCCAAATGAGGATAACCCAGATCCATTAGAAAATATTGTACCATCATTGTTTTGCCAATTTCTTGTTCCGTCTAGTTTTTTTTTTCTTCATGTACGCTATCCTCATTTCTTGGTCACTCATGCTGGTGTTTTGTTGTTCCCCATTTCTTTTCTCCTTTATTCATTGTTTTTAATTCACATATTTGTCAACAACGCTACCAAAGGCACGTTATTTATTATGTTTGTGTCCAAAGGATTTTTTTGTGTTATACCTATACTGTTAGTTTTCTGCAATGGCCTATGTCTACATTAATAGTTCAGCGAGTTACTCAACCCCACTGCGAGAATCATTCAAAGATCACATGGTTATTAATTTTTTTGTGCATTCGATTACGATGGCGGTGTCCATTTCAACTGGCAGTCGGCGCGTGTTATTAAAGGTTTTTTTATTTGAGCATTGAGGCAGTTAATAAATGGTCAAATACCCGCCATAGGCTGTTTATGGTCAATTGAGCATTCTTGAAAGCCCTGCTTAAGATCTATTTGTATGCAAATTGTGTATTCTTCCGCCTTGTGTAAAATTAACACTGCCGTAGTCCTGACTGCTTTATTCACGTATCAGGCAAGCGAATGTTCTCAAATGTTTACCTTACACTCTTAATTCAACGTTAAGACATGGAACTACTTTCCCTCCGTCGGTACCAACTTTACTGGGCGCTTGCCAATCAGTGTGCCCGTTAAAATATGTGCAGGTAGAGGTGGTGACATTTTTCAAAGGTTGAATTCAAAAGTGCTCATATAACCGCGAACAGCTTATAATAGCATGGTTTATATTAGTTTTTCAAAGTTCTAAAAGATAGTGAGGGTAGTTGTATGCCAGGTGAACCCTCCCCAAATACAAGCAGTAGTGCGCTAATTGTTACGAACTTTTTAATTTTATTCAAGGCTGGAACTCCTGTCTACTTGCCGCTGTGGTCCGAGAACAGGATGCCAACATTCAACAACCCGAATTAAGGGTGTAAGGTCGCGAAATTTTTTTTTATGCACTCTTGTTGTACACTGTTCAACTTAGAGGCTATACTTGCCATGTAATTTCAAGCAAATAAAAAAAATTTGATTCTGTTATGCCTGCAAACTTATGTGTATATTGCAAGCAAAACATAATCTGAAGCCACGCTCAATAATGAAAAAGCCATTAAAATATTCTTTTAAGATATACCTCGGCAAGGGTTTTTGTAGTGTTTGTCATTGATTAATAAAAGAGTGATTATTGTATAATTACTGACAGTTTCATAGTTATTGTAGAATTATTTTACTATCATTTCAGAACATTTGGCAAGTTAAGGGTTTGTTTTATCAAAATATTTTGAGGTGAATTCAGTTTCGTTCACCCCATTATGATCATAAAGTGTGCGATAGCTGAAAAATGTTGAAAACTCTGCTATGTTCTTCTTTTTGCAATTGTGTAGCCTTCCACCAAAAGTAAAAATAAAATACTGCTCTAGATATAATAACCAGTATACATAAGTCGATCACGCGAAACGTTAAGTAGACATAAAATTGTGATTCTGGCGCAAATAATCATGATCAAGAAAAATACAAAATAATTTCCATGGCCCCAAAAAAAATCTGCGCCGTTCAAACTGATTTTATTGTGCTTCTGGTGGAGGGGGGGCTAAGAAAATTTTGTGTTTTCCTTGATCATAATTAACTGCGCCAGAACCGGTGTGTTATATCTACTGTGTATTGACATCCAGATTCGATACCACACGCCAGTTCTTACTCTCAGG
This sequence comes from Clitarchus hookeri, assembly GCA_002778355.1. Taxonomy (NCBI): domain Eukaryota; kingdom Metazoa; phylum Arthropoda; class Insecta; order Phasmatodea; family Phasmatidae; genus Clitarchus; species Clitarchus hookeri. The sequence continues at coordinate 34,355 of NQII01005860.1, read as the reverse complement.
TCCATTAAACTAAAATAGGTTCACAATTTAAATAATATGTTTTTAATTCAAGGTTGGGACATGGAATTAAGTTTCCTTTTTTGATGCCAACGTTACTGAAGGCAAGCCAGTCAGTTTTCATAATTCACGATAAAAAAAACTAGTCAAAGCAAGGACTTTTTTGTAAGGTCAAGAGTTCTAAATTAACATCAAATTAGCTGTAATAAGCAATATTTTGATCACGCCTGCTGATGGATTGTAACGGCTTGAAGGATCCGCATATATCTACACACACCAGTACTTAAAGAGGTAAAGCTAAACTTACGATATCATTTTAAAAAATTCTTAGTAATAAATTAACTATCGAAGGAAAGCTACATTTTTTTTAACATACAGTATATTTTATTAGTAGTTAAAAAAAATATACATTGTTCGAGAAACAAAACAATTACGGAAATCAGGCATCTTATATTGTGGGTATAATTGACATCAGGCAACCTTAATGCGCTGAGAGAGAAAGTGACTTGATAACAGGCATCAAGATATCAAGCAAGAGTTATTGCGTTTCGTATATCATCATTATAAAATAAAGAGAAAAAAGANTAGAATCAGGGGGGGGGGAGGACTTCACTGTTACAATTGAGATTTCCGCTGACTTGAATTGCCTGGAAGTTGTTTCATAATGAAGACGAAGGAAAAACATGGTAGAATCAGGGGGGGGGGAGGACTTCACTGTTACAATTGAGATTTCCGCTGACTTGAATTGCCTGGAAGTTGTTTCATAATGAAGACGAAGGAAAAACATGGTAGAATCAGGGGGGGGGGAGGACTTCACTGTTACAATTGAGATTTCCGCTGACTTGAATTGCCTGGAAGTTGTTTCATAATGAAGACGAAGGAAAAACATGGTAGAATCATTCGTTGCCGCTTGCCATTTCAACAAGAAACATTTTACAGCGATAAGTCTTATTCGATGAGGGTGTTTTAAATTACAGACCGCTCCCACGTAAATGGTGAATGATTCAAATTACTTGCAACTGTTCTTACAAATTAACTGAACAGTTATTAGGACATATGCCATTGTAACACGTTTGAGTGGCAGGAAACCCACAATATGACATTCCAAAGGAAGCATGTTACATTCGTCTGTGTTTTCCTAGTTGTGTTGTCTTTGCATACATTTGTTCTGGCTATTGTGTTAGTCTGTGTTTTCCTAGTTGTGTTGTCTTTGCATACATTTGTTATAGCCATTGGATTCGTCTGTGTTTTCTGCGTGTCGTGTGTAGACATCTATTTTTGCCATTGTCTTCGTCTCTCTTGTTCAGTATTTTTTTTTTTTTTTTTTTTTGCAATTTTATATATGTACACAATTCTAATTGTTTTCCTGCAGACGTCATACTGGTGTTCTTCTCGTCTTCTTTCTTGTTATGACAGCCAACTATGGTCCGTTTTTATTTTTATTTTATTATTTTTTATTTATTTACAACGTAAAAGTTTCCAAGAAAATTTCCTTTACGCTATTCTGATAACAAGAGTAATTATTCTGAGCTGTAGCCTAATGTAGTAATTTTGTTCAAATTAAAATTTTTTTGTAAAATGCATTTTAATAAAAAATTGTTATAGTTNAAGTTTTTTTTTTTTTTTTTGCAATTTTATATATGTACACAATTCTAATTGTTTTCCTGTAGACGTCATACTGGTGTTATTCTCGTCTTCTTTCTTGTTATGACAGCCAACTATGGTCCGTTTTTATTTTTATTTTATTATTTTTTATTTATTTACAACGTAAAAGTTTCCAAGAAAATTTCCTTTACGCTATTCTGATAACAAGAGTAATTATTCTGAGCGGTAGCCTAATGTAGTAATTTTGTTCAAATTAAAATTTTTTTGTAAAATGCATTTTAATAAAAAATTGTTATAGTTTCTGTCACTATGTTTTGAAGAGTAATTTTCTACCAACGTAATAAAATCTGGAAAAAAAAAAAAAGTTATATTCTTGAACATCGAAGTTTTAACATGGAGCGCGTAGCATTAACTTTGGGTTGTCATTATGGTAGGGTACAGATCGCGCGACAGTCTGTCCACGTTGATGTAAGGGTGTTGTATACCGAAAATAAGCCACATATATTTATATATAAAAAAAAAAAGTTAAATATAAAATAATTTTCGCATATTTTTTAACATTTTTTAAAAGAATTCGTGAACTGTTATTTGGTGATTACATATGTGTCAGGCGATAGCCCATGGCATTAGTTTATGTTGCAAATTGTTTTCATTTGTACAACTTAACTTAATTAGTATTTGTTAGAAAGGGCGGGGGAAACGGGAGATCCCCGAGAAAACCAACCTATCAGCGGCGTCGTCCGTCCTAGATGCGGAAATCTGGGAGTGACCCGGTCGGGATTTGAACCCGGTTAGCCTAGGTGGGAGATGTGCAGGCTAACCGCTTAGCCACCGCGGCCCCCTCAGAGTGTTAGTTGTTCACGTTTTTCTGTGAAACCATTAAACACGTGCGTCCATTGAGCTGATCTGCGAAAAGAACACACGCACTTCGAACGAGGGCTGTTGAGTTCTTTCAAGACGAACGCTATTTCATAAAACTCCAAAATGGTTAAAGGTGCTTTTTCAAAGCGTTGTATCTCAAAGTACACGCATCAGATCCATACAAAACTATTCAAGGGTCCTACATTTAACCTCCCTACTGACTTTTCACCAATAAAATAATAGTGCCACCGCTGAAAGTCCCATAGGTACGCGCAGTGCGACGAGAATACTGCGTGTTAGTTCAGAGCCTTGCGCATAGCGGCGATGGCGTGCTTGATGCGCGAGGCAGTGACGCCCTTATCGCTCCTGGCTCTCTCGGCCTCAAACGCGGATAAATGCTCCATATAGATGGGAACCTTATGATTTACCTTGTACAAAAAAAAAAGGAATAATACTTTTTATTTTCTAACGTTAGTATTTTTTTGAGAAAGGTGAGTTAAATATATTTTTTTCAATGTTCGAAACAATTACCTATATTTTAAATTGATACGTTGATAAGGAATTTCTTCAACGTTGATTCCCCCACTTAAAACTACGTTGCTGCAGGCTTCCTATGCATAACACTAACTTCAATGTCAACAACGCTACGGTTTTATAAAAGAAAGTTGACGTAAAGTTAACGCAATTATAACGAGACCCATTTTAACTTCAGTGCGAATCCGCCTTTTAGGGGCCCGCCTGCCTGCATCGTGTTTCTCCTTTTCCGGCTGAGAAGCGCGGGAGCTATAAGGGTCACACTGGCACGCGCTACAAGAGCGCCATCGCCTCTACGCGCAGGGCTCTGAACGGGCGTTCTGTGTTCTCGTAGTGCTGCGTGTACCTATGGGACTTTCAGCAGTGACCATACTATTTTATTGCTGGACAGTCTAAAGCAGTGTTTCTTAACCTGGGGTCCGCGAGTATATGTATGGGGGTCCGCAGTCTCATCTCTGGAACATTTAACAATAACAAATAAATGCCACCGGGTGTCTCGTAATCGCTACGCTTACTTAGCACGACGAACGTGCTGTTTTTTTTTTTATCAAGAGGTTCCTTGAAAATTGTGCTTGATTTCCTAGGGGTCCGTGGCTGACAAAGGTTAGGAAACGCTGGTCTAAAGCAAATTTCGGTGCATGTGTCCTAACAGTATACATATTATGAGATACAGCAGTGCGAAAAAGCCGTTAATAGCNATTTCGGTGCATGTGTCCTAACAGTATACATATTATGAGATACAGCAGTGCGAAAAAGCCGTTAATAGCTATGTTTGAGGGCTCGGGAATGGCATTTATAATATGCCTGATGCACTGAGAGTATTATACGTATCGTCTATTCGCAATATCTTCACACTTTTTGAATCAAACCTTTCGAAAAATCACCCCATGTATGGCGAGCTTGATTATTTCCTAAATATATTACGTATTTTATGCGTTTTACACTTGTATTAACATAAAAAAATACCTCATTTTTGATTAAATTTAACGTGTTGGTATTGCCTAGTAAGAAATAGTTCTTATGCAAAATATTATCACACTGAGTGCGCACGCATGCGGTGCATTGTCACTTTGGTGTAATTCTCTAGACTTGGTTAATCTTTGTTTGCATGNACACTGAGTGCGCACGCATGCGGTGCATTGTCACTTTGGTGTAATTCTCTAGACTTGGTTAATCTTTGTTTGCATGAGGCGGAGGGATATCCTCGAAGTAGAACTTTATCAGGGCTTTAGAAAAACTGGAAGTAAGAGTGAATGGATTTTTTACCTCGTATGAAGTGTGTTTTCCTTTCGTAGGGGCCACGTTGGCTGAGCGGTAAGACTGCTCGCCTCCCCACTAAGGTGGACCTGGTTCAATCCCCGGCCGGGTCACTCCCGGATTTTCGCAAGTTGGGAATCGTGCCGGACGATGCCGCTAGTCGGCGGGTTTTCTCGGGGATCTCCCGTTTCTCCCTCCCTTGCATTCCGGAGCTGCTCCGTTCTCACCTCATTTCACCCTCATAGGGTTTTCAAGATCTTGTTGTTAAGAGGCGTCCAAATCTCTCGACAACTCAACATTATTTTCGTACATAGGTTAAATAGGGACACGCTTAGTAAAAAAAAAAAAAAAAATATATATATATATATACACACACACACACACACACATGCGGGTTTCAGATTTNTGCCAGGACATTAATTGTTTAGTGAAAATAAGACATTAAGTAAGCCAGGTATATCACGAACAAAGTTTTCATGATTTAAATAATGTAATGATAGTTATTTTTTTTTTTTTTTTTTTTTTTTTTTAACTGTCTAACGTGTCCGAGTGAGGTCTGCTTACGAATAGCATTTAAGAAACGGCACGCGTCTGTATACGTTTTTCAGTTCCTCCATTTCTCTCTAAAGCGTGTTTTTGTGGCAGTGAAAATGGCTCAAACGGGTGCTTTCACGGTCATTTTTATTTATGAACATTGCGGCACGAAACATTAGAAAAAAAGTAGGGACGTGCATGAAACCTTTATTTTTATTATTACGTCATGAAACGGTAGGTCTCCGCTGAAAGTCTCACAGAGGCGCGTTATCGACGGGGCAAGACTGCACGCCGGTTCAGTGCTCTGCACGTAGAGGCGACGAGAGAATTGATGCGCATGTCTCGGTCGCCCCTAGCGCTCCCACGTGCAAAATATTCCTTCAACCATGCGGCCACATTTACGGACAATGCTTCATGGATTTGATAAGTCG
>NQII01005860.1:0-25707 GCA_002778355.1 Clitarchus hookeri | reverse complement strand
TGTGCTTGGCGCCTACGCCCCATTTTTTTTTGTAAGAGATAGAGGAAGGTTTCTCAGCATGCCGCACGTGGGCTGGTGCAGAGCGCTAGAAAGTAGGGCGGGTTCTGTCTCTGGAATTAAGTACGGAATTATCACTGCTGTAAAAGAGTTTCTGTTGACACGGGCTTAGAACCACGTGTCTATAGTAAATGCAGGGTTTTATTGTTGCACTTTGCACTTGTTTACGCCAGTGATTCCCAACAAATGTGTTGCGGCACTTGTTATTTTGAGTGGATAATATCAGGCACCGCAATCACTTGCCGGTAGCCTTGTACCAATTAAGAAAACATTTGCGCCACACGTTTTCTTGTGAAATTAAGGCTTTTATATTTATTCTACCGTCCTCGGTGTTGGAATGACAGTGGTATTATAGGCCTAATTGCATCATTTCAATACGTAAAAATGTTGTTGGGGGTTACTGCACTTCCAAATGACTGAGATTCAAATGGACNCTAATTGCATCATTTCAATACGTAAAAATGTTGTTGGGGGTTACTGCACTTCCAAATGACTGAGATTCAAATGGACATGACTTCAGTCTCTCTTGCTGATGGTGTGTGTCCTATTTTTAGCGCATGGCTTATATGCTGTGTACGTATCCACTGATCAGTGTATTCTAATGTAACAAAAACTGACTTCTCTATTTTCAGCATAACTTTCTTTACAGTATTTTGTGGAAAAGTTTGTTTGTGGCTTTTTTTTTGCTATGTAGACGCAGTAACGTGAGCAAAACGTGTGTGGTAGGCAGCCACTATAGATTCAGTTGTAACTTAAGTTCTTGATTACTGAGAAATCTAATAGATAATTATGTACGTCGTGTGCTGGGTAGCGCAGAAGTAAATTTTGCTCCCGGATCTGCTGCTGGTGCAGATTGGTTTTTAACGGTACTTTATTTACGTGTATATATACATTATATATACGTACATTATATATATATATATATTTCGTTCGTCCAAGATAAACTAATAAATATTAATATTATTCTCACTCGGACGAATTAAAATGTGTCGGCAAAAACATCAATACCTATTTTAAAATAGAATCGGGATGCCGGTATTAGAGTACCCATTGTTAAATATCCTTGATGCTTAATTAATATGTTGTTTATATGATATATAAATTACTTGGCATGTAATTTAGCTGGCGAAGTTAATTAGGAACATAGAAACTTGGGCTCCAATATTCCGAAAATTCGACTTTCCTATGCTATATTTTGAAAGCTGTAATCATGTGTCTACACACACTTAAATGTGTGGTCATTTTAAACATTTCTTTCAGATAATGAAATAAAAAAGTGATCGTTAAATATGACTTTAAATATTCTTTTTGGCAAATATAGCAAATGGGAAGGGGGGGGGGAGATGGTTAGTGCATTTTTTTGCCAAACCCTGACTAGGCAATGTTAATTGCTATACTAAATACGCACACCATTCGCCACTTAATAACTGCTACTCTAATGAATTTCCGTATTACAGTCCACTCACGGTTACTTCCAACTTTTCTGAAGCCCTGCCTAAGTTCTGCTTCTAGGATATGCCTCGTGCAAAGTGTAACAAAGTCTAGGAAATTACACCAAACGGACAACGCACCTCATCCGTGCGAACTCTGTGAAGTAATATTTTGCAAAAAAAAAAAAAAAACTANAACTCTGTGAAGTAATATTTTGCAAAAAAAAAAACTTTCTTACAAGGCTTTATCAACGCACCTGTTTTATCTCAGTTTTATTCATATTAATTGAAATATGTTTTATGGATAAATATAAGTACAGGTCCAATTTAACCAAAATATATATACCTACTTTTATGCGAACAGAAATATAACACTCTTGTGATGCTCGGCACATTTAGGGAACAACCAAGCACGTCGTACTTGGGGGCGATTTTTCAAAGGTTCTATTGGAAAAGTGCGAAGGAACCGCGAACACTGTACCGTTCCACGGGGCAGGCGTGCTAACGAGGCATTGTCACAGGTGTTTGTAGAAGTGATTTCAAACGCAGCGACGTCATCGCCCTTGTTACGTTACTGTAGGTTGTGGGTGCTCATTAGAGTGTGCAACGCGGTTCAATTGTTCCTATACCACGCTATTTGTAGGCCGCTCACGGTTGAATGAACACTTTCGAAACAACCTTTGGGAAATGTCACTGCCCCCGTCTGCATATATTTAACGGCAGCGCCGATTGGCTTGCGGCCAGAAAAGTTGTCAACGACAGAGGAAAAGAAGTTGAATGTATTTACGTCGAATTGAAAGTGCTATGCACGTATTTGTGAATACTGAAATTATTTATTTAGTTTTTTTTTTTAATTCAAGTAGACGTAAGAATAAGTAAATCTATAAGTTGTTTATTTTTCTAACGTTTTTCACAGTTTCACAGGACCGACGCACGAATAAAGTGATCAGGCACGCGGCAATGTTAATTTTACACGTGGCGGAAGAATACTAAAGTAGATCTTCGATCATCAGAAAAGGGATTTCAAAAGTGCACAGTTTATCGTTAATAAGCTATAACGTCGGTCTACTTGCGAAAGTATAAACGCGCATTTGACGTAGAATGGTATAGCCGTGTAANGATTTCAAAAGTGCACAGTTTATCGTTAATAAGCTATAACGTCGGTCTACTTGCGAAAGTATAAACGCGCATTTGACATAGAATGGCATAGCCGTGTAAATTTTACGCTAGCAGTTGCCCCATCGTTTTATTCTACAATGCACAATGGGGTCCCTCGTTGCGGGCGCAACTTCCTACTTAACGTAATTCTACATCCGGCCAATCTTGCGCGTCGACTCGAGGTCCGGAGCACAAACACGTGCTTCGTGCGCAGATTTCTGTCTGCATCCAGCGCGTCGTATTTTAGATTAAGGACACTGCCTTACCAGCTGGCAGCTGCGAAGTTTTAAATGGGAAATCCCATGTTAAGGAAATTCCACCCCGGTGCGTTGATTTCAAAGACAAGCGTTTCAACCGAAATGTATTCTTCGCGAATTATTTAGAAGATCCACACGAGCATATATTTTCAATATAGACAGACAGTGTGTACTTTTTTTGCAAATCATACATTCTTAAAATTCCTTGCAAATAGGCTATACATGTACTGGAAACATCTCCGTTGAAAATACTTAATAATTATTTATGTATGTAGCGGACCCCCCTACCCCCGCTTTTCAAGGTAGCCCAAGACGGATAGTTAATATTTGAATGCACAGACATAGTGAAACTTTTCTGTAATAATGTAACTCGAAAGTCGAGCCAACAACGTTAACACAGTTTTATTCTTCTAGCTTGAATTTTTTTTTTCGCACAATANCCCCCGCTTTTCAAGGTAGCCCAAGACGGATAGTTAATATTTGAATGCACAGACATAGTGAAACTTTTCTGTAATAACGTAACTCGAAAGTCGAGCCAACAACGTTAACACAGTTTTATTCTTCTAGCTTGAATTTTTTTTTTCGCACAATAAAAGTCTCGTAGGCTACTACAAGCGATCGCTACGTTAGGAAGTGACCTTTTTGACGTAGCTGTTTTTTTTTTTTTTGCGTACTTGCCGAGCGTGATTGTTTTAATATACAATCGTTTTCCAAATACGCAGGAGTTGTGGCGTGAAAATAAAATCCCGGACATTGTTTTCATCGAGATTTCTCAGTTCGTCGGTCAAGGACCGATTTATTCTATTATGTTTATAAATGTAACAAAATAATTATTTAATGGTTATTTTGATTGTTTGGTTTTTTAAGTAAGTTAGCATAACACCTCCACAAGAGTCAGACGTTAAACCTAAACAGAATAACTCGTGTGTGATATTTTTAAATTAAAAACTATATCAGTACATCAAATTGTTATGAAAATTTCTCTCTATTTACCTCTGTGTGTCTATCACCCCTTTTTACGGCGTGTTGGTAATGCCTAGTAAGAAATAGTTCCAATGCCAAATATTATGATACTGAGTGCGCAAGAATACGGTGCGTTGTTCCTCTGGTGAGATTTTCTAGACTAGGTTAAGCCTTTTTATTTTTGTATGAGGCGGGGAAAATATCCTGGAAGTAGAACATAAGCAGCGTTTCAGAAAAAAGTAACCGTGAATGGACTAAGAGTATAGCTGCCAATTGGAGCACAGCAGCAGTTCTTGTTGGCGGGGAAATGGTATTCAAGTTTGAAAACATTTTGAGCATACCAGTTTTGTTTAATTCCATTGTAATTTTTTTTATCACCTGCTAAGTACATATTTCACGAGGAAAAAATATATAGAATTAGTAGTATCTCAAACCTTGCTATTCGGGCCTCGTATGCTGGAGTGAAAGTAATGTTTCACACCAGCTTCCACTCAAACCTTGTAAATGAAAAGTAAACAATCCAGCCAGCACACTCTGTCGCAAGGGGCGCTGCTATCGGCTGTGGAAAAAAAAAAAACACTCGCCAGGGAGCTCTAGCTCGCAGCGATAGTGACGTGATGTTTTTCGTCTGGTGCAGACGTGGTTATTTCCACGCCACTTCGGTTGAGCAAACTGTGGCTGCAATTGCATCACACACTGCGATAACGCCGTGATGGGAGTCAGTATTTATGCCAAGAGCAATTAGTGCGATGTAGATTACATGTACCGGCGTCCTCGATCACGTTCACGTGGCGATGAGATTTATAGCTACTTGCGGGACGAAACGGAATTTAAACTCCAATGCTAGCAAAATATAAAAAGGGGGTAGGGGTGAAAGTGATTGTAGTCCGTTCATGATTACTTACAACCTTTCTGAAGCCCTGCTCCATTTCTACTTCCACTCCATTCCTCAGTCTCATGCAAACAAAGCTCAAACAAAGTCTAGGAAATTACGCGAAAAGGACAACGCAATAATATTTTGAATAAGTATTTCTTCCCAGGCATTACCAACACGTCTATTTTCTCCCTGGTTTTTTAAATTTTATTAATAATTAGTATACATTAAAAAAAAACAAGGAGAATGATTTGTTATAAGCGTTTTAAAGGGCCGCGGAGGTGTAGTGGTTAGACTACTATCCTCCCACAAAAGCGAACCGGGTTTGATTCCCGGTGGGGTCACCNGGATTTTCGCATGTGAGAATCGTGCCGGATGATGCCGCTGGTCGGCGGGTTTTCTCGGGGATCTCCCCGCCCCTTCATTCCGGCGCTGCTCCATACTCACCTCGCTTCACCCTCGTCGGTTCTCAAGACCTCGACGTCAAGAGTTGCCCAAATCTCTTCACTCGGTCACAACCGTTTTATAATTCCGTTAACATTAAAGTATCTTGTATTTGGTTAAATTGAAGTTTTACTTATGTTGTCTATAAATTATTGTAACCAAACACGCCATACATGGGGTGATTTTTCAGAGGTTTGATAGTTAGATTAAAAAATAGTACCTTCATCTTCAAATGCAATAAAATTTCTTGATTGTCTTGACACTCAGTTGACCAAAACTGAAATTAGAAATTTAATTATTGTTGGTGATTTTAATATTGGTATTCACAAAGCTGATAACCTTGCAGAGTATTACAAAAACTTTCTGCCTTCCTGGGACCTGGTACTATGTAACATATTGTATGCAACACGAGTAACTGAGAATAGCTCTTCACTTGTTGATCATATTGCAAATGCCACAGAATTTGATTATCACACTTATCTAATATAAGTAGTGACATCAGTGATGATGGATATTATTATAATTGTTAACATTCTCACCAATAGATCTGGAACAGAAATAAACTCTCCAAACAGTAGCGAGAAAATAGTGTGAACCACGGATTTGGAATAGATGATACGAAATGAAATGAAATGGGAATAAAGAATAGCCATAACATATATAATTTTGTCGAGGACTTAAATAAGGCAGTAGTTGAAAGCAAAACAAAAACATGCTTCTATAGAACTTTAGGGAATCAGGAAGTAAATAACCCATGGCTAACAACTNAGTTGAAAGCAAAACAAAAACATGCTTCTATAGAACTTTAGGGAATCAGGAAGTAAATAACCCATGGCTAACAACTAAACTAATAAACCTTATAAACACACGAAATAAAATATACAACAGACTAAAAAAAATCACCTAATAATCTACTTCTCCAAATAGAATACAATCTAATCAGAAATAAGATAACCTACATTTAAAAAAAACGTTACTAAGCCAACGAATTCAGCCAAGTTAAAGATAACAGTAGGGAAACGCGGAAAGTCTTAAAGAAACTGATATATAAAAGCAAAGAAAGAAATAAGTCTAAGGAGTGCACTGCTCTTAGCATAAGTAATGGTCAAACATTAAGCATTCCAAAGGATATGTGAAACTTTCAATTACTTTTTCATTAATGTTGCAAAAAACACTGTAAAACTTCTGCAAAAAATTTTGTGAGCAGAGTTGGAAACTCTATTTTCTTAGAACCTACGGACAAAGTGGAAATACTTGACATTATTTCAAACACAAAAATAAACAAAATGTAACTAGGGATAGTATTACCTGCAAACGTATAAAACATTTCAAATTGTCAATTGCTGATAAACAAGTGGATCTCGGATTCGGGGGGGACCTGCCCAATTGCGCTCTCCCCCCACCAGAGTGATACGCAACAGAACGTAAAAATGAAAATGCAAGGTGTATTTTTTCTTACGCAAAAGCGCGGGATGGTTTTAAAACCAAAGGTAAACAGACGGAATATAATTTTGAACTAGTTTTGGCAGTTATGAGAATTCTTGAACCAATATTTGGGACAGCGCAGAAGACGAAAACAGTGTATCACTTACGGAATATCCAGTTGGCGCCGAACAAGACGATTATTATTATTAAATCTATTGAATATGCTTCTGAGCGAATATTGTCGTGGCGATGGCGTTCGTGTACGCAAAGTTGGCAATTCTGTAAACAGTCGCACGTCGCCGTTACGTAGGAGTAGGTTCTATTTGTTGTGAAACAACAATGGGAGTTTTTAAAGTTTAAATGCACTCGAGCACTACAGTTTGAACGATATACTTTAAATTGTAATTGTTTTACACGTGTAAACGTGTGCACGATAAAGTGTGGTGTAATCGAGAAGAAATGACATATCCATCAAACTTGCAAAGAAGAATACGTCTGAAACGACGGGGAGAAGTGTACGTGTAAATTGTTTTTAATGTTAATCCGACAAGAAGAAAAACTGAAGTCACGTGAAAAGCAGGGGCCCGAAATTTCTCCCAAATTAGTGATTTACGGGCAGGCTGCGAATCTGCCATTAAGCATTGTATATATATATCCATATGGGATAAATGGGTTTTGAGACTATCTAATCTTTTTTTCTTTTTGTAATGCAATTAAAATTCAGTATCGTAGAGCCTTAATGACAATTTATAGTTCCCAAGACCATTTTAATTTAGGTCCAATAAAATTTGTAGATATTTCATACAAGGCAATATCACCTTCGTTATCTACACACCTTACACTTGGCAACTGGCTAGGTCAAACAGCATGTTAAAACCTGATGTAGGCCTAGTGCTTCACAACGATGGTGCTGCCAGCTACCAGAGACTATAAGAATTGCACAATTATATAAACCTGCACTAATTGTTCCAAGTGTAAGTTGTTTAAATAATGTAAGTGATATTACATAGTACGAAATATTTACAAATGTTATTGGATGAAAATTAAAAAGATAAAAAATTCCAAGAATTAAGTGTAGGAGGAGAAAGTATATATCTAACAAATATGCTTGTATTTTGCTGATGGTGAGATGTAATTACTGTAGTCTTTTGATTGTGACCTACCCAGTATTGATGTGCATGCATGTCTGCACCTATACATATTCAAACACAACATAGGTAAATAGTAAAATACACATAATTAGCTTGTTCGATTTGATGTATTTAGCCTCCTGGTAACACAGCAGATGTCCTGGGTGTTGTCAATTAGTATAAAATACAAGTTTGTTTATAGGCTGAAGAGAGGAGTGGGGGAAATATAACTGTAATGATGCCCAACTGGCTTCTTATGTCCCCACAATTTGCTGAAATTACATACTTGCATGTTAAGATTTATTTTAAATTATTTAAAAAAATTGTGTGATATTTGTTTTTGTGTAAGAGTTATAGGCAGTTGTTATTTTTGCTCTTGCTGGCTCAAAATATCCAGCATTTTGTGAGATTTATTTTCATTTTCTGTAAAACTGCTGGATGTAGTTTTGTTTTGTATATTTGGTTCTACTGGATGACATATCAGCCTTATTCAGGGTTCATAACTTAGAAGAATTTAGGTTTGCTACAAGCTAGGTTCAGGGAAGAGCAAAAATATGTACTCATGTGCATTGTCACAGAAAGAAATGAAATAATAGTCATTTGTGCAATAAATTGTACATGTGGGTCACGTGAAACAGCAAACCAAAGAGTATTTTTATTTAAACCCTATGTACTCCTAAAGTTTTAAAATAAAACCTCAACTCAGAGGACGGTCTGTTCATTTTTCAAAAATTGTAGGTAATGATAAAGTTTTCTTGCTGAAGCACATGCTGTTGCAATTTGAACTTTGGTGTATAATAAGCATCTTTCTTTTACTCCATTTATATTCATCTCCTTTCTTATCGTAACGTTAATCAAGTCTTCCAACTTTGGTTTGATAAAATGCTTGTCACATCCATTCTGTAGGTACTCTGAAATTAAACCAAAATTAAAAGATTTTTTGGAAAGCAAGTTTTTATTTGGTAGACATTACAATAAAAATGTAACTTGGAGTTAAAAAAAATTTTACACTTATGATTGTATAACGGTGAGTTTTGCTAACAAATGACTTCAGTTCCATTGCTACCAAACTATGGGCACTATTAAGTTACTTTTGGTGCGGAAAGTTTCTCCATGCAGCAGTATAATTATGAAAGCGTCATCTCTATCGTTGAAAACTGTAAACTTGTCCAAAGATGCAGAAATTTTATTTTAGTACAATGTCATTTCTAAGCTTCCAGTCCATTAACATTTACGTGCATTGGTGNATTCAGTTCCATTGCTACCAAACTATGGGCACTATTATTCAGTTCCATTGCTACCAAACTATGGGCACTATTATTCAGTTCCATTGCTACCAAACTATGGGCACTATTAAGTTACTTTTGGTGCGGAAAGTTTCTCCATGCAGCAGTATAATTATGAAAGTGTCATCTCTATCGTTGAAAACTGTAAACTTGTCGAAAGATGCAGAAATTTTATTTTAGTACAATGTCATTTCTAAGCTTCCAGTCCATTAACATTTACGTGCATTGGTGATTCAGTCTGTGATAAAAAGCCCATTGACTTTCAAATTAGCAGGGACACAATAATTAACATAGTAATTCATACAGGCTTTTTTTTTTTTTGCCAGTACTTCAAGGGCACTGCATAATCTTTCAGATTCTACACCAATCTCTTTCCCAAGATCTTGAGGATATAATTACGAATGAAAAAACTTCACTTCTATAGAGAACGTTTTGGAAACTAAACAGTTTTACTTGCGTCTTGAGATGTTAATGGCCATAACTTAAGCCTAGATACTTAATTTAGTATTTTACTCTTGGTATTTCACGGTTACTCTGTATTGAGAAAGCAAAAGCACGCATTTTCACATCAGAAAGAACAGTTAATAATTTTTTTTAGTGAAAGGCAATGAAACAAAGCACTTTTCTTTTAGGTTTGAAAGATTGAGTAACCAGTTATCATCTGTTTCATGTACTCAAAGACTTTGTAGGCAATAATGTGGCTCAAGGCTGAAACTACAATCTAGTCTTGTGCTTATTTAGCGTAGCTACAATGCATCTTGTTGTATGTTCTACACTACTAGAAAAGTTTTGCACCAGCTGTAATTGGTTGCACACGAAGAATGTTTCCTGGGACAGTCAATACATTACAAGATATTTGTCAAGTCTTGGTGTGGTATTCTACGTAGACAGTGTGTATTTTCATCCCAGACTCTCTCTTGGCCCGCGAGCAACCAAGTAACTCAAAAATCCCATTGGAGCAAAACTTTTTTTTTTAGTAGTATATTTAACAGTGTGTGTAGTAGTGAATTTGATTCCAGTAATTTCATGGCCTTTTAGGAGCGAGGTCAATCTGCTTACATTTAACACCTGATTATGACCCTTGCTCACCTATTCACAGTAGATCATACTAATAAGTTGTGTTATGTTCTTGGTGCCTTATTTTCCAGCGCTAAGGGTCCTTAGCAAATCAAAATACCACGAGTTGTTGTATTTCGTAGAGTATACCTTGCTCTAAATTATATGAAACAATTAAGAGAAATTATGTTTCACATGTAAAAATTAAGAAATAAAATTGCTCATGCTTTTGATTAACCATTTTAATTATAATTTTTACATTTTAAGCAAAATGCATTTTTTTTTATACCAGTTTTACATTGTTATCTTTGGTCAAAAACATCAGATTTTGTTCACTCAGGGTTGCCACATGTTAACAAAAATGTATTTTAAATTCCCTGAGTTCACACTAGTAGACAGTATCTGATGCAGGCTAAAAGTGCTGGATAGGTTGATAAACTTTGCTTGTACTCTCAGTGTAGTGAACACTTAATGTCTCTTTGTCACAGGATGGGCAGCTTCACGTCTGCGCCAAAGATCCTCAACGACGACACGCAGGACGCGGACCTGCACTTCCCGGACAAGATGAGTCGCGATGAGCTGCTGGACCGCTGTCGCCGGGAGCTGGGGAGCCTGCCGGCGCTCGTCAAGCGCTCCTTCCACCGCACCGACCGCCAGTTCGGGGACATCACCGCCGGGGTCAGGTTGCTGCACTGGAACGTCATCTCGAAAGGTAGTGCCTCTTTATTTCTAAAGCCACCTGGTCCTTGGTGAGTTGACTAAAAATTGTCAACACAATAATAATAATAATAACCTGCAATTGGGCTACCGCCCGGTGGCGAGCTCTCTCACCTCTCTCCTACCTCGCCAAACTCAATTTCCTTGCCCTTCCTGAACATCAACCCCTCCTCACAGATACCAATTCCTCCCGCAACACATTCCACTCCCTCACAGACCTCGCAAGCATCAACTGCCTACCTCGCTCCGTTCTCCTCCACACCCTCTGAATCTTCTCACTGTTGTTTCCTCTTCTTCTAAACACCACCTTACTTAGCTGACAGCATAACCTTCACCACCCTCCCTCTCCATTCACCACCTTGTACATCCTGACCACCCTTTCAACTTTCCTCCTGTCCTTAGAGTGCCACCCCATTTCTTTAATCATCACTGATGGCCGATAGTTCCCTTCGTCCTCACCATCCTGCCCCTGCCTTCTCCACCTACTCTTCACCCATCTTGCTGTTCTTCTTTGCACCTTCTCTAGCTCTCACCTCCACCTCCACGTACGGGTCTCATACTGCTGCCGCATATTCTAACATAGGCCGTACCATTGTGCCATATGCCTTCTCCTTCACCTCACTGCTGATATTCTTCTTCCCAACATACCCAAAGCCCTCCTTCCCTTTGCAACCACTCTCTCTACCTGTTTTTTCCTTCTGAGGTGTCTCTGCTATACAATCCCTAGATACTTATATTCTGCTGCTTCTTCTATCTCTTGCTCCTCCCATCTGTTAATGTCCCTGCTTATCACCTTCTTCCTTGTAAACCTCACTACATAAGTTTTTCTTACATTTATCTTTATTTTATTCTCCACGGTCCTCAACCATATCCTGTCGATGTCTGCCTGCAAGTTTTCATCCCCTCCCACCACTGCATACAATACACAGTCATCTGCAAACAATCTTATTTTTTCCCCTAAACCCATGTCTTTTACCATAATGGTAAACAACAAAGGGCCCAGCACGCTTCCCTGTGGCACCCCTGACATAACCTCCCCTTCCTCCGATATTGCCTCCCCCACTTTCACCCTCTGTCTTCGCCCCCTGAGGAATTCCCCAATCTATTCCACTAGACACTTGTCCAGTATCAGCTCATCC
Source organism: Clitarchus hookeri (assembly GCA_002778355.1). Classification (NCBI taxonomy): domain Eukaryota; kingdom Metazoa; phylum Arthropoda; class Insecta; order Phasmatodea; family Phasmatidae; genus Clitarchus; species Clitarchus hookeri. Next base: position 13,771 of record NQII01005860.1, on the reverse strand, counting down.
ACTTTCTTCATCAAAGTCCCATGGGGCACCTTATCAAATGCCCTCTCAAAATCAATGAAACAGGCATCCACCTACTTCCCCTCATCAACTGCCTGCACCAGATCCTCTTAACAGCCCAGCCAGCTGCATCTCGCACTCCTCCAACAAATTCCTCGCATTCATAGCATTCACCACATACTGAACCACCAGCCTCTCCCATTACCTTCTCTGTACTTGATGTGAGACTTGCCAGTCTGTAGCTGCCAGGCCTCCCACTATCCTCCCCCTGCTTGTGTACTGGGACCACCAACGCATCCTTCCAACCTTGTGGCAACTTACCCTCTCCCAAGGACTTGCTAAACACCACCTCCAAATATTTCACTAACTCTCTCCCACCAAATTTAAGTGCTGCATTCCCTATCCCGCCTGGTTACACTGCCTTACTACTTTTCAACCCCCTGATTGCCATTGCTAAGCACAGGAGGGCCCTACACTGGTGGTCCGCCTCTAGTTACGTGTGTAATAACCATATATTATGGCATACTTATTGCCTCACGTTTTCTCAAATATAATACTTTAGTGAGCTGTATTTTTAATTTTTCATTTACATTGCTTTTGCAAGAAAAGTTTTACTACTGTGTTTTTTACGTACAAACGTACAACAAATTTAAAGACCGAAAAAAGGACAAAAAAGAAAAATGGGGAAATAAAAAAGAAAAGGACATTGAAAGAGAAAAGAGAGAGAAAAAAAGAGAAAATGTGTGTGTGGTAATATTTCAATGAACTTGGCTGTGGTTACAAACACGAGAAGTCTGTGCTAGGGGTGTGGCTGTGTCTGGGATATAAGAATGAAATAAATTTATCAAATTGGATACTTTGCTTTTATGGCTTAAATCGTCATGTTTAGACGATATCTTCGTTTGGCACCAAAACCAGCGCTAGCACATCTTAGTCGCTACGGACCCCCACCTGCGCCGCTCCAACTCAAGGTCATGCTCGCATCACTGTCATATACCCGATAAGAGAACACGTTGATTCCAATCATGTTAAGAGTCGCGAAGTTAGTGTCGGAATGGATCACCCGGCAATCTCAACACAGTTGTTTCCGTCCTGGTAAAGGCTGTTCACGATAAAGTGAGCACTTTTGAAATTAACCGTTGGAAAATGTCAATACTCCTATCTGCATATATTTTATCGAGAATACGGACTAATATAGTTGCATGTTTTAACATTGAATTAAAACTGTTGACTAGCATTTATGGATACTGAAACTATTTGTTTGTGTTTTTCGTATGCATATAAGTGAAAAAAAAATTGCAAATTNATAGTTTCACTCTACCGACGCATGAATAAAGTTGTAAGGCCCATTGCAATGTTGATTCTACATATGGTGGAAGAATACACTATGTGCATACCTGCAGATCTTAAGCAGGGTTTTCAAAGTGCTCAGTTTACCATGAACCCTCGTGTCAGTTTGATTTTAATGACTTATTCACATCAAAAAAAAATTCTAGTCGCAGTGCCGTAACAACACGGTCGACTGTTGCAATACACAAGATAGTACAAAATGTGAAGCAACATGGTTTGTCTACGATAATCCCAAGAGCCTCGGATCTTTCACAATTTTTTCTGACATGTCAGCCAAGATTGCAATTTATTTTTAAGTTTCCTGCGCTGAATTCAAGTAAACAACTGTGATTACGCCAGATTGTAGTTACGAAACTAAGGATTCCGGAAGTAAAAAAATCCCCATCTTAGTACAAGTAGTTATGTATTCGTGGAATTAAAACGCCTGCCTATACATTTCTATTATGCTGCAAATTATTTAAAATTGGTGTTCTCTAACGACACTATTATAGGTTGACAAACATGCCCTACGTTTCACAGTACAGTCCTTTTTTTTAAGCGTTGTCCTGCAGGATGCGAAAAGCCAAATAAAGTCACGAAATGTCCTTCACCCCCAAGTATCTTGCGAGAAAAGTCCTGCTTTACACACGTAAACGACCTCTGAAATGTTATATTATTTACGCGTGCAGTAAGTTAAATGAACTGATTTGACAAAATAGCACTTTTCTGTGTGACAATCATTCAATCGAAAAATATAAATTTCCAATAAATATAAATAAACTGTTGTAGAGTTTTTCAACTTACAATTAAATTGTAATAATGATTTTGATTTACACCCAAATATTGACTGGGGGTTAGTCACTCGTAATTAAATACGTAGGGAATTTAAATAGTTTGTAATGTAGGCATATAAAACAATTTTATAAATAAAACTGAAAAAATGTAGCTGCTACTTTAAAATACAGTAACCACCATGAATTAATTTACATATTTAATCATTGTTGCTAANTAAAACTGAAAATATGTAGCTGCTACTTTAAAATACAGTAACCACCATGAATTAATTTACATATTTAATCATTGTTGCTAATAACAGTATCTGCCAAGCATTCAAATAAACATTTTTTGTTTGTGAAAGTTTATTATGATTTTGTGTGTTCTTGCAGGATGTGATGAGGCAGTGTCTAGTCCCAACAACATTCGAGTGCTCCAGTGGAACCTCTTGTCACAAGGTGAGGTTTTTAAGGATAATTATCAGCTTATTATTTTCAAAGTAAAAACATTAAACATGAAGCATCTGTAGAAGGTGCAAAAATTTTCTCACAATAGTTTTAAATCATCGGTGATTTCCAATTACCACTAGATATTGTAAATAATTACTATTTGTTGGTCATTATCATTTCTTTGTTCAAAGACAATACTGGTAAACCCAACTACGGTAAATGCACATTATAAATAATTGTCAGGATAGTTATTTAATTTAATAAATATTATTTATTGCTCGGAAATATGTCTGTTACATTTTTAAAATTATATATTTAAAGTGAGGCAAACTAGCAGAAAAGTACAGACAAATCTATTAGAAATATTTTTAATTACCTAGAATTGTGATTTAATTTAATCTAAAAATTTGCCAGTAAACTTTACTGTTAAATATAGGAAATATTGTTAATTCTGCAAATTTAATATTTTTAATTAAAATGCACATCCACACACCACACATTTTAGTGTTTTTACCTCATTGTATAAAACGTGTCCTTACTTGAATAAGATCTGTATCTGGTTGTGTTGATCTTAAGACTGACTCTTCCTGTTGCTAACCTTCTGTGATCTGATTACTAGATGCCTGGATTTCCAAGTCAGTCTCCATAGTGAATGTTAAGGAATGGAATTTACACTTATAGTATTATTTGGTTTGTTTGTATTTGGCAGTTCCATCTGTTGACTTCTAACTGTATATTTAATGTACGGTCATTGTATGGTGTAAATTGTCTTTTTTCTATAAATATACAAATGTACTGTAAAGGATTCTTGCAATGGGGCTAACACGTCGAACAAATCATTATTTTGGACATACTCCGTTGCAGTGGGTCCCACAGAAAACCAGAATAATGCATTGTGAAAACATAAGAGGGCTCAGAAAGAAGCAAAGTTGGGCATTTGTTGGTATACCTACTATATACATAAAACACACACTGCAAATTCCAAACAAGGAATAGTCGGAAAGCAACAAGAAAAAACAAAAAATTGACACGACAAATTTGGAAAACTAAAACAATAAATATGGGCAATAAAATGAAAACAGCACAGATGAAAAACTTTGCCGAAAAAATATTTGCAAAGACTGAGCGAAACTGTGAAGGTGGTAGGTAGACACACTGTGGTATTCTAAGCGTAAACAAATTCTATGTTTTAGGAACTGGTATTTGTTCCCATCTTCCATCTTAAGGCATGCAAACACCTGTAGACTCATGTTTTGTCAATGCGTTATTCTGGTTTTCTAAAAGACCCACTGCAATGAAATGTGTTCAAAAAGTTAAGTTTGACGTGTTTACAAATGTGTTTTTGTAACCAAGTGCTGCCAGTTGAATGACATCAGGCTGTTGATGTGTACGACAAACCTAAATAAATGGAAGTCGATAATAACAGTGCACGATCACTTAGAGGAGTGCACCCAGCACAGCAGTAACTTCCAAAGGATGAGCAGCTTAAGAGGGGGCCATCTGTAGGTGCCTGTGATCTGTGAAGTAGTTTGGAAAGGGACCTGAAGATGGAGCAACAGCAAAATGCAAAATGAAGGGGAAACAAGTGTTCGGCAGTAAACCCAGATGGTCACAAGCAACTTTCACTGCGTTTCCAAATGTGAACATCCAGGATAATCTTGTCAGGAACCAAAACCAGGTCACTCGTAGAAGTGTGCGAGCTAACTGCTCGTCCACGAGGGCCGAGACGCACAGACACTCTCAAGTGCTCAGCCTCGGGTTTTTTTTTTTAATTAAAGAGAATTCCATGTCATAGGTTGCTGATGCGTTACAGTTGGCTGACAATGCTCACAGTTTGAATCCTGATATGCAATTGATGCATCTCTTTATTAATGTGTATTTCTAGGATATTTCAGTTATTTGACTAGCGCTGTGGTTTAAAATTTGTTTTGAGGGGAGGGGGTAAGGGTTTGGTGTTAATGACTTCAGTTGAATAAGTAGAGAATTTATTCAGAACGAGAGAAATGGTGTAAGGACGGCAACATGGCCACTCAAATTCCAGCCAGCCAGAAAATATTTATGTTCGGTACATTGTATTACCCAAATCTTTTAATAGTTTCTGGTACGATAAAAACATTTATTTTCTCTCTCTTGCAGCAGCTGAACCACCAGCTATTTGAATTTTAAAACAAATTATGTTGGGTATTAAGAGGGATCAGTCACTGCCAGCTTGGGTTTTTTTAAAAAATTTTTTTTATTTTTATTAAAAATCTGCATTATATATTTTGTGTTGAATTTCATGGAATGATAGAACACGGAACAAACCTTTCTGCATTTTATGAAGTTGGCATTGCTCGACTACAGGAGATTAGTTTAATTGCTGTTGTCGCCTGCAACAAGAAATCATTTATTTCTTCCCAGCTTTTAAAAGTTAAAAATTAACAAAAACAGTGAAAAACTAACGACCTGATATAGCAAGAAAGGGTATTATTTATGCTGTCTCGTGTAAAAAATTTCATTAAACCAACTTATATTTAATTTATGATGAAAATAGAATAAATTCCAGATAGCAGGGACTGATTCCCCTTAAAACCTTGTGTTTAGTTTTATAAAAGTAAGTTGNTAAAATAGAATAAATTCCAGATAGCAGGGACTGATTCCCCTTAAAACCTTGTGTTTAGTTTTATAAAAGTAAGTTGTTTTTTATAAGGAAATGCATAACATGCACCCTTTAACCATGCTGCACTCGTAATCAAAATAATGTGGTGGCTGTGGAGATGGACGTGTATCACAGGCTGTGNGCATAACATGCACCCTTTAACCATGCTGCACTCGTAATCAAAATAATGTGGTGGCTGTGGAGATGGACGTGTATCACAGGCTGTGAATTACCCTTGCAGCTCTGGGGCAGATGAACGACAACTTTGTGTGCTGTCCTGATGAAGCACTTGAGTGGAAGACGAGGAGGTTCCACATTGTCAAAGAGATCGTAGAGTACAATCCTGATGTGATTTGCTTGCAGGTAATTACTACTTTTAAATATATTCTTTCTTGTTTTGAAGAAAAAAGTAAAATAATTATATGGTTTTCTTCATAAAAAAATTGACATAAAATTTTAGTTGATGTGGCTTGATGTCTTGTCGATGGTGTAATCATTGGTGACTAATCTAATGACTCGGAAACTTGGGAGTGGGGAAAGTCTATGGTCTGTATTAATGAACCTTTTCAACATTTGTCTTGAAATGTTTTGGTAAACAATCAAAATCATGATGGCCAGACTGGGAGTTAAATCTGGGTTTTCTCAATTTGAGTTCAGGATATTACAGTGTAATGTCGCACCGTCTGGATTGACTGCTTGAAATTACAGCTCGGTTAGTTCAATCTGTAGAAACATTGAATTTCTAAACAAAAGTTTAGAAAACCGACTACATTTGACAATGTTAAAAACCACAGTGTTCCACAATTAACTCTGCCCGAGTTCAAACATTAAAGGCGCCAACCAAATATAAAATAGTCAAGTTTCATTTTATTTACTCTGTGCTTTTATTTATCATTTAAACGAAACAGTTCACATACAATCTTCTGGTATGCAGAGTCACGAACAGTTTCGCAGACAAACAAGCAAAGAGTAGCTCCACAGTAGTTTGTTGATTATTTAAGTCTTGAAAACTTGCATCGCAAGAAGAACTTACGAAGGCAGGAGGGACGTCGGTTCCCTCCTGGCACCGTATCGACCTTCCACATCGGCGGAAATAATTTAATAGAGTTAAGTATAAAGTTTGCCGGTGTGGGGGATACTTGCCACGCTCGACGCGGGTTCTTCCAGTGCTGGTCCTACACAGTTAGTGGATGATGGGCACGCTACAACAAAAACCCTGGGTGCCTATCCCCACTGATCGCCCCAGGGACCAAGATGTTACCAAATAAGGGCATGGCATGGCATGGCATGGGCCGGGCAACCGTTCCCCACGCCATCCAAACTGAGTCGTCGTTAAAAAATAATCAAACCTTCTAGAACAAAAACTGTCGACTGTAGTCGGATAGCTTCTATCTACTAATTCTGGCGCTAACAACAACTACGGTTTCGAAAAAGCAAAAGTACGACCGATAAACAAACTACTACGGCAAGAACTTTGAATCTCGATAAAAATATTACGAAGCCTTTCAAAACTAAAGAAATTTAACCAAGTATCTCGATAATTAATATAACTGAGTCATTACAACATTTGTGCTACCTAGCTTGGTCAGAAAAATATTAATCACCTAGTATTACAGATAAAATTGTGTAATTTTGAATGTGGACACTTAATGCAACATCCTTATGCAGAATGTGATTCAAAACACTTAACATAGTTTGTTAGTGTGGTGATTTTGTGAGTTGGGGAATATCTCTACAAGAAAGCAGGTGGTGGTGTGTAAAACAAGTTTCATCAAACCATCAATTAGGGGATCACTTGCTTTGTAAGCATCAATGGGACATTAAGACAAATAATAAGATAGATGATGGAGGGGTTTTGCTGATCAGAGATGTGCTTGTGCCGAGGAAGCTGGATTGGTGACACTGCGTCCTTCCTCCAGCATGACAAATTTATGAGTACCCGTCAGGTTTAGAGTCCATTGAAATTGGAAGGTCCCATCATATTTAGCCATTGTGACATAAAACCCAGAATGTTATTTTTTTGGTGGTATGATAGTTTTTTTCCTGCATGCATTTTTAACTTTGTACAAACCACAAGCATTTGTTGCAGCATGTTCTATAAAAATATTTTACTGAGTTTTCACGCAGTGTTTGAAAATTATGTGAATGTAAATAACCAAAAGAACTTTGTGCCTGTGTGAATTATGATCACTGTGTGACGATTAAAATTACCAGGAGAAATGCACACACACTTGTGGATTTTGGTTTTAATCGTCATTTGTACTTTTCAGTGCTTAGATCTTTGACAACCATCACAGAAACATGATGTTAAATCAGTGCAGTAATGGTTTTAAGAACCATTAACCCATGTACTAGAAAAAAATTTGATCAAGGAGTCAATATTTTAACTGGTGTGCAGTGCAATATATATATATATAATTTTATTACAAATATTTTCATGTCTGAAAAATATGAAATGTGTTATAAATATTGAAAAAACTTTTGAATGTTTAATGATTACCAAATAGAACTTAAGGTAAATTTTGCACCCAGTCATACAGATTTATGGCATTTATGGCATTGTCTTACTGGCCCTTAATAATGATTGCTGCTTTCACGTTACCAACATACAGTACTCTACTTTACATTTTTTTTAAAATTGAAGAGTAGTTAAGAGGGGGAGCACATTTAAACAACTCTACTAACCTGGGAGGTAAAGTCATTCCACACCCAAGTTTATTTCCTAATTATTGTGGCGAGTTGAACACGAAAATTTCTCACGCCACCATCGCTTGTTGTGTTACAGGAAGTAGATCATTTCAGCTTCTTGAAAAACATTTTAGCGACGCAAGGTTATGAAGGAATGTTCTTCCCAAAGCCAGACTCGCCGTGCATGTACATAAAGGGCAATAATGGGCCCGACGGATGTGCAATATTCTACCGTAAGGACAAATTTGAGCTGCTGGAGACTGGGACAAGAGTGCTCGAAGTGTGGAGAGTGCAAAGTAACCAGGTTGGTGGGACGTTTCCTTATGCTAGGCATGTTGGTGGATAGAAAAATATTTCTTAATTTAATATTTGTGCGGGTCCTGTGCAACAACATTGTGCCCAAAGGTATTATATTGTTTTCCATAGTGTATGTGTGTGTGTGTGTGTAGTCACATTTTGCAATCATAAACTTACAGTTTATTATCAGTGCGGAGCCAGTACCAATNGTGTGTGTGTGTGTGTGTAGTCACATTTTGCAATCATAAACTTACAGTTTATTATCAGTGCGGAGCCAGTACCAATAATAGGGTATTAAAGACCAGCCAATATTTAGAATAGCTGAACAGATATTTCTTTTAAACAGATACGCAATGCAGGTACTTTCTGGTATCCTTTCTTCCTGTTCGGGATGGATAAATTTTATTAATACAGTCAACTCTTGATACAAAGACCCCCGGAATAGCCACCCTATCGGAATAACAACCCTTTTTTGGGAGACAGTGAGAGATAATTTCATTGGAAAGGTCTTTCCAATAAAAACCCCCTTTGAAATAACAACCCTTTTCCTGTGAACCATGAAAGGTCTTGGAATTGAGTTTACTGCAAGTGTTTAGTCCTATTCAAGATTTCGAAGACAAGAATTTTGGTTGCTCGCCTTACTTTAGCTAGATAATTTTCAAATAAAGGTAACTTTCAACCTACAGAGCATTCGTTAAAAGTAAAACACTTGTACATATTGAAATTTAAAAAAATTCCAACAGCATTGTGAGAATGAATTGGTCAAAAGTACAGTCGATAGGGTAAGATATTNTATTGAAATTTAAAAAAATTCCAACAGCATTGTGAGAATGAATTGGTCAAAAGTACAGTCGATAGGGTAAGATATTGGCACGAGTACCACCTTGAAAGGTCAAATTTTTTTTTANGAGTACCACCTTGAAAGGTCAAATTTTTTTTTAATAAAAAAATGAAAACTAAGGCTATGCGTTTTAAAGACATCCGCAAGAACTTTGTCTGAGGTTCTGGGGTGATCAGCAGACGCTTCATGAAATGAAAAAGTGTCGTGCAGAACAAAGTCATGATTAAGTTATGTAGGAAATGTTAAAGAAACAAATTTCTTTTTAAATCCTTTGCATAGATTACTTAAGGAAATAAAACTGGTTGTAAAAATTATTTGGATAGATTATTTCCCTTTCAACATTGTAAAGTTCATTGACGGGTATGGGATATTTGCTGCATCGGCAAAGAAGCAACTGTGTTGTTAAACGTCTGTATAGGCTCATTATATAATTTCTTTTAATCTTTTTATTGTATGTATACAATCAAGACTAACTGTATTATCAAAGTTCATGTTCATTTTAAAATGTACACAGGAGAAGTTATTTCACAATATTTTAAGNTATTGAAATTTAAAAAAATTCCAACAGCATTGTGAGAATGAATTGGTCAAAAGTACAGTCGATAGGGTAAGATATTAGCACGAGTACCACCTTGAAAGGTCAAATTTTTTTTTTATAAAAAAATGAAAACTAAGGCTATGCGTTTTAAAGACATCCGCAAGAACTTTGTCTGAGGTTCTGGGGTGATCAGCAGACGCTTCATCAAATGAAAAAGTGTCGTGCAGAACAAAGTCATGATTAAGTTATGTAGGAAATGTTAAGGAAACAAATTTCTTTTTAAATCCTTTGCATAGATTACTTAAGGAAATAAAACTGGTTGCAAAAATTATTTGGATAGATTATTTCCCTTTCAACATTGTAAAGTTCATTGACAGGTATGGGATATTTGCTGCATCGGCAAAGAAGCAACTGTGTTGTTAAACGTCTGTATAGGCTCATTATATAATTTCTTTTAATCTTTTTATTGTATGTATACAATGAAGACTAACTGTATTATCAAAGTTCATGTTCATTTTAAAATGTACACAGGAGAAGTTATTTCACAATATTTTAAGNCAAGACTAACTGTATTATCAAAGTTCATGTTCATTTTAAAATGTACACAGGAGAAGTTATTTCACAATATTTTAAGAACTATCAGACTAAAATTATTAAAAAAAAAATTTCTTCCAATTAAAAAGAATGATCACACGTTAAAGCCAACCATTCTGTGGCAGTTCTTTTCTAATCTAATCTAATCATGCTTTTTGGATTTGTCATTGGGCAGTGTCAGTTCATCATAAGTTTTTTGAAAAGATATACTTAAGTTTAAAATGTTTTTTTTTTTTTTTTCCCCAGGTTGCAATTGCAGCACTTTTGAGGGTTCGAGAAACTGGTTGTGAAGTGTGCGTGGCAACGACACATCTGAAGGCTCGCAACGGTGCCCTGCTGTCGACGCTGCGCAACGAACAAGGCAAGGACTTGCTGGAGTTTGTGTCGTCGCACTGCGGTGGGCGGCCAGTCATCCTCTGCGGGGACTTCAACGCCGAGCCGACCGAGCCCATCTACCACACCGTCCTGACCAACCGGCAGCTGCGACTGGCCAGCGCGTACACGATGCTGGCGAGGAACTCTGACGACAACGACGACGAGACTTCGGGTGCTCTGGAGCCACCCTACACCACCTGGAAGATCCGGGAGGAGGGTGAAGTGTGCCACACCATTGACTATGTGTTCTACACTAGTGACAGTTTCAGTGTGGACGCGGTTCTCAATCTTCCCTCGGGGGAGGACATTGGTGAAGGTCGTGTTCCCTCCTTCAGCTACCCTTCGGACCACTTCTCCCTCGTGTGTGATCTCAGGTTCTCCGACACCAAGACGTGAAAACTTATGATTGTATTTGTAAGCTTATTTATATTTTTGTGATAAATACATTACACCATCTGGATATGTAATTTCAGTTTGTTTTAGTTAGTGTTACATGGGAATACTGTACAGTTACCCTAAACTGTTTTGTTTCTATTGATGTACAGATAAATCAGGTGTTGCTACAAAAGTATCTGATGTTTTTTTTTTTTNCCTAAACTGTTTTGTTTCTATTGATGTACAGATAAATCAGGTGTTGCTACAAAAGTATCTGATGTTTTTTTTTTTTAAACAGAAAATTTAAATATTTAGTTTTGCACAGTTACACTGCCATTAAGTAAAACTGTTCATGTTGTAGTAAAATTCATTCACGGTATCTTAATTTTTTACAATCATTTGAAAAAAATTAGCCAAGGTTTAACATCATCTGCCTGTTTTTGAATAAATTGTGCACAAATAAATTTAATACTTTTTTAACTTAATGTATTCTATTTTTGAATAATTGGTCTTTGTTTTATACAGTCTCCAAATTATATTTCATAATCAAATGGAATTAAAAACGAGTGACCGCAACGTTGTGTTGGCAATGGCTAGTAAGAAATAGTGGGAAGGGCAGAGAGAAACATGGGGAGGGGAGATTGGGGGAAGGGGAAAAAGTAGCGTGGGTAGGGCAAAGGGGAAGGGTGGAGAAGGGTAGCGAGGGTAAGGTGTGGTGGAGGGAAGGGGAGAGGCATGGGTATGGTGGGGAATGGAGTGGTGCGAGTGAAATTGGTGAAAAGGGGGAAGGGGTATATTTTAAAAGGTGGGGGAAGAAGAGAGCGAGAGAAGTGGAGTGAGATGTGAGGGTGAAGAGGAGAGAAGCATGGAAGGAAAGGGGAGAGAGAAGTGAGGGTAGGGTGTTGGGAAGGGGTGAGAACGGTATGGTTATGGTAGTGGGGAGGAAGGGAAGAGAAACGAGTGTGGGGGAGAAGGGAGTGTGAAGGGGAAGAGAGAAGCAACTGTAGGGGAAGTGAGAGAGGTGAGGGTGGGTTGGTAGAAAGGGGGTGAGGTGAGTGTAAGGCATGGATAAGGGCTGAGTGGCTAGGGTAGGGTGGGGGAGAAAGAGGCAAAGGTAGCATGGGGGAAATAGGTAGAGGCAAGGATAGGGTGGTGGGAAAGGGTGATGCAATGGTAGGGTGTGGAGGTGTGGAGGTGGGGAAAGGGTGAGAAATGTGGGTTGGGTAGGGGAAGGGAGCGTGAAGGTAGTGATGGTAAGGGTGGGAGAGATGAAGGAAGGGTGGGGGGGATGAGGAGAGCCATGGGTATGGTAGTGTGAGGAAGGGGATAGTGATGTGGTTAGGGTGGGGGAAGGGCGAGGGTGTGGGAATAAGGCTAAATTAGGTGTGAAGGGGATTGATAAGAGGGAGGGTGGAGAAGAGTAAAGAGAAGGGTTGGGGAGGGGAAGAGTAACAGGGTGGCCACAGACCTGGAAAACTGGAAATATCAGGGAATTTCTGTAACCAGGAAAATATCAGGGAAATTTAAGATGCATCATGGAATTTTATACCCATCTTAACTTTTTCCAGTTTGCATGTTGTGTGTTTTGCTCTGTAAGCGAACAAAGCTAATTTCTTAGCAGGAAACACTTAGGGTTTGGATTGGTATTGCTAGTGGCTTTTCAAGGTAAAAACTTCCCTTTAGGTGACGTGAAGCTCGTTGTGATTGGTTTGTGGTTCTAGTAATGGTGATAGTCACGTGACCCATAACCAATCACAAACACGATTGCTTGCCGCAGTTGCGTAACCGGCCAAAGATGGCCTCACAGACATCGTAAGCAATCGTTATGTTGATTTACTCATTGAATGGAATGTGGAAGTGTTAAATTCGTATTACGTGATAGGTGAATTTGTTTGGGATGCAAGTTAAGCGACAATCGCTCAGAAATGTTTTTTTATCAACGGAGAAGAGTTAGTGGCGTATCTAGTTATGTGCAACAAAGAATGCATTGGTGATAGTGTGCAATCCGAAGACATGTTACGTTGTCATTTTTTTTGTGGACGGATAATTTGCCTTGAGGTGAATAAGTTTAATCACTTTTTCACAAATTCGACAATGTTTTAATCTAGTTTTTACATAGTTTTGTAATCCGTAGTCTTTAAAAATAAAAAAACTTCCTCCTTGCAGCACCACATCGTCGTTATTAAACACCATTATAAATTATTAAATAAAGTGTAACTACTTTTATTTTGAAATAATTGTGCGGGAAAATGCAGAAACTGACAATTCTGTGTAATTTTTACGTATTTTCAACATTTGTTTATCAACAAATTCATTGCAATAAAAATGTAGGCGTAACAAAGTAATATAAACCTGTAATTTTAACCAATTTTTCTCTACAGTCTTGTGTGAATTCGCTAATTTAAGAACTCTGGGTTAAGGTATTGTGTTGGATGGATTCTAACATCACTGAACAGTGCCGCATGCGCGAATTTGGAAACTGCAGGTTTGTAAAGAAATGTTTTACCCCTATGTACTCTTATTTTTTCGTTGTTTTGTCGCTCTTTGCATTTAACATTCTGTTTAAAATGCTGTAGTACAATCCCATTTTTTCGGATATTNTTTCGTTGTTTTGTCGCTCTTTGCATTTAACATTCTGTTTAAAATGCTGTAGTACAATCCCATTTTTTCGGATATTAAAGTCTAACATATAAATTAATTTCCTAAAAAAGTTATTTATTACGTAAAAAATAACATGACTATCTCTTGCGAGAGTGGGGAGAGAGTGGCAAGAGTGGGGAGTCCGGTGGGGAGAGAGAGGTGAAAGTGTGGTGTAGGGTGGGGAGAGAGAGGCAAGAGTAAGTAGTGAGGTGAAGAGAGAGAGGCAAGAGTAGGTT